>BMAO01004966.1:0-100259 GCA_019973975.1 Trichonephila clavata
AAAATAATGCAACTTAGCACAGAATGAATTATTCAAAATAAATATTAAATTTTTAAATCTATTATAGCTAAGAGCATTATTAACTTTGGTAAATAGTTACTGTATTATTGTGAAACGTGTTAATCTTTTTTCTTCAAAATAAAGACAAAAGCTGCAAAAGTTTGTTTAGAAAAGATATATAACCAACTAGAGTAGGAAAATTACACAATCTTTTCTCTGTAATCTTAAATTTTAATTATTAAAATGTCTCATAATCGGTAAGAAAAGCTTACTCCCATAGCCATTATTCCAAAATTTTGCGAGTGCACTTTCTATGGAAAGCCAGCGCATACAAGTGAGTATACTTTACTTGATAATTTTCTATAGTAATTCAATTAAATAAGCGTGTTTAAAATAAATTCTGAGGTGTTTTTTTTTTCTGAGGCAACTCATTTTAATAAAATTGTATAAATTTTATTTTTAATTATATTTCCAAATTTTTAATAAGTCTTCGGGTGCCACTGTTACAACTCCGCCATGCCACACTGTGGCACGCGTGCCGTGGGTTGGCCCTCCCTCAATTAGAGTATCAACATATACTCGTAAGTACTTTATAAAAAGACAAAAAAAAATATTTAATGTTAACTTTTTTATGTACTGTTAATATAATTTACTCATTAATAATATTAATTTGTGCTCAACATACATTATGGTTAGTAACTGGGATATGTGCTTGCATTTTTTTACAAAGTTTTACACGAAGTCTAGGTCTGTTGAAAGTTTGAAATCTGAGGATATTCCGCGTAAATTTTTTATCAAAAACCAAGATCTTCTTTCATATCTACATTTTAACAAAGAATATGTTGATAATTCAATCATTCGGTCTTGTTCTTTGTCTGTAATATATCCTTTCATTTGAAAACTGGATAGATTTTGAGTATGCATGTAAGTTGTTTTCTTTAATTTCAAGTTATTTTGAAAAACGATTTTTGTCTGCTTTCAATACTACGAATTTATTGGCTGTCTATATTTCCAATAATTATTTTAATTTTTAAAATGACAATACCTTTTTATTTATCATTTAACAAGATAAGTTCGAGAATGTGTACGTGTGTGAATTATAGATTAATAGTTAGTGACTTTTTCACAAGCTCAGTTTAATCTAGTAAATCTATTAGTTTTCTTAATCAGCCAGTTTTTTAAAATTTACTAATAAAATTCCGATATGTGTTTCTTTATCGTAATATAAGTTGAGGGCTTGTCTCTTTTAAAAAATGCAGAAAATAAAAAAAATCTAAAATTAAAATTGAAAAATAATTTAAAATGACTTTCAGGTGCTATTTTAAGCAAATTTGGAACTTTTTTTCGCAAGTAAACTATGAATAACTAAAATAACATTAATTCAAAATCGCTTAAAATTAATTCTATTTTAAAATTCCAATTTTTAAAAGTTGGTTTAAAAGGCCCCTTAGTTGTCAATCGACTACTTATTTAAAAATTTAGTCGTTAAAAGATAACAAACGGCTGTGTGTTCTGTTTTCAGTCGATTTCGTGGGTGATAAAATCGTTACATAATTCCAGAAAATGCATTCATTGTTTAAATAACTTCTACTGTTCTCTAGCAAAATTTTTATTTAAATTCACTATTTTATTAAATAGCTCACACACTCTAATTCACTAATTCTCTCTAGTAATTTGAATTTATTTTGATAAAATAATTAAAATTTTAAAAATTTTATAATAATGAATGATAACTTCATAAAGTATAATTATCAAGCATTTCTCTGTTCAAAAATTTTTCCATGAAGCATCGTCCTCATCACTTGACAGTGGCTCAAAATTATGAAGTCTGTCGCCTTTGTGTATCTTCAAAATGAGACATTTGGAAAATATTCTACGTTTTTTTTTTTTTATTATTATTATAAAAATAAAAGCTGTTTTAAACAAATATTATAAACCATTTTTTATTTATATATAACCATTTATGAGCATTTTTTTTATATGAAAAGCCTCTTTTTTCCATCAGAGAAACCCGAGGTGATCTGTCAAATATTAGTGAATATAATTTGCATGTTTGGAACCCATTCTCACTAATCCATTACTTTTAAGAGTTCCCTTTTATTTCTAAACTTTTCAGGCAAAATATACTCAAGGAAGATGATTTCAATTTAAGCCAGTTTCTTTGCGGTTTGAGTGCTATTATAAAATGATTCTGCATGTTTTTACCCTTAACGTATTTCATCCGTTTAAGGAGATTGCAAGCAAAACAAAAATCTGAATATTGATTGATCTACAGATTAAAACTGAGGCTTGCTACATACAACACGGATTCAATTATACTTTTTTGAAATAAAAATATCGTAGAAATCTAACACAAAAATCGTAAGGACACTCAGTAATTTTATTTTAATGTCTAAAATTTACAAGTCTTAAAAAAGGAAAAAGTCATTCATTTTCTTTAGAATTTTTTGCCATGTCCAGTAAATTCAAATCTCTACAAACTGTGTGGATACATTTCATTATACAAAGTTAAATTTAAATGGATTCTGAAAGCTTATTCACTGAATGACGAACATTCTTTTCCAGATTTCAAGAATTCCTGTTTCAGATTTTAATATAAATTTTATATTTCGATCAAATATAGAAAAATTTCTTATATGGTAGTGGCAGCATTATTATGTTTGTTAAAATTACAATGGTTTAAGACGTATTTTAGAAAAATTTAGGTGCGTGCGTCCTTTGCTCATTCTGTGTATCAACTTTTATGTTATACATAAAAGTATTTTTTGTTCCTGATGGTTGCATTATATTTTCTATGCGTACAACTCAAAGTACTAGGATACTAAAAATAAAATATATAAAGAGATTTGCATTCATTTTGCGGTAAAAATGAATACAAGAATTTTAAAGTAGTGTTACATTCGAGGTATTTTGCAGATGTGAGCATATACAAAAACTAGTATGATATAGCATTAGATTTTGTAGTAAATTTTTTATTTAAAAAAATTTTAAGAAAAAAAGAATAAATTTAAAATTTTTTCGGTTTAAAAAATTTTTAATAATTTGCAAGAATGTATGTGATTCCTTTAAATAGAAGAAAATTGTCGATAAAAAAAATGCCTAGCAGCATGTCTCTGAGTCGTAATGACGTCACGTAGACGATCGGGCATTTCATGCACTCATTTCTTGCAATCATTGTTGATTATAGTGCAAATGCTCATCACAAATTAATTTTTATCATTCAAAGTTAAATCCTGAGGATATTTCTCCATTTAAGTTTTAGATATTCTTCATGTCATTGCAGTCTCTTAGTGGTCAAGGTAACGGACTCATGACCGGCATGTCAGGAGTTCGAGACTAGTACCGTTGAAGATCCGCCATGTTGGGGGGGGGCAATGCACGTTAATTCTGTCGAAGCTCAAACGTCCTCCCATGGGTGTGGCGTGAAGTGTTAGGAGATTGGGATGCCAGCTCGTCATCCTCGTCACTTGACCATGGTTCAAAATCACGAGGTCCGTCGCCCAAGCCCTCGAGTATCTGAATAGTGCGACGTTAATATTCACTCACCCAGTCAGGCAGTAGTGTCAAACATCCGCTCCAATCCGTCATCCGTTGATGAAAAGCAGTGACTGTATTAATGTGAACATGGACCTTCTTAAAAAGCAACCTATAATCAATGAGTCAGTTTTTGCTTTGCTGTCTTTAACCACCAAAAACCAACACAAACATCCATTGTGGAAGGAGTGGGCGTGAGAAAACCCTGACATTCAGAGAATATTCCCGCTGGAGTGGTGAAAACAAAACGAAAACCGGCGCGAGTGTTGTGATCTTTGCACATCCGTTGCGTAACACCTGTTTGTTGACAACGCGCCTTGCGTCACCGTGCGTGATTCACGAGGGTGACGTCAAGCGGCGCGATGAACCCGAACCGGTGCGAAAGGGTAATTAGCATTTTGTCGGGTTTCTTGTAACTGTACTTGCTCGTCGGAGAGTGTGAGGCACAGAGGACGGAGAAACCTGCATCCCTAACCGCCAAGATTTTCAAACCGGAATCGAGGAAGTCCTGGGAGGGAGAGAAATCAAAAGGCTCTGGACTATAAATCAAAATTTTTGATGCACGACTTTTGACGAAAGATGAAATTTAAAAATGGGGTCTTAGTGAAGTAGGGAGCAGAGGCGGATTAATCTAGTTGGAGGCCCCTCGCGGTAAAAGGTTTGGGGCGCCTTGGGCTAAAGTCGAAAAACTTAAATAGTGAAAAAATTCGCTAACCTTAAATTCTCAAAATAAAATGTATAGCTAAAAAAAAATTAAACTTTATTTTAAAGAATTTTAAAAAAAAACTTACTTAAAAGCTTAAAATTTTGCTATACAACTTTGTCTTGATTTTTCTTGGGTAAATTCATCGATTATTTTTGTAGTATCTATTTGGTCCAAAACATCTTGTTTTATATATAATATGGCCATGCTGTTCAGTTTGTCTTCTCCCATACTACTTCTTAAATAATTTTTAACACGCTTTAAAACCGAAAAAGATCTCTCACCTGATGCATTTGATATCGGTATAGTTAAAAATATTTTTATAAAAGTATCTCTACATTAGGGAAAGTCGAGACCATTTCTTTTGCAACTCAATAATTTTCTATTGGAGTGTTCATTGTGTATAATTGTTTTCTTTTAAAAATAGTAAAAACTGATCCAATTCATCGTCAAAATTAAACTATTCAATATCGTCTTTGTAAATATCCTTTAATTTTTGTACGGCTTTCTTCTTAATTTCAGGTAACATCTCGTCAAAAAATACAAAAAAAGTGTTCTATAACATTTTTATATATTCCAGTTCTTCGGAATAGTTCTGCACTTGTTCTATCACATATGACATAGAATGAGTTGACCACGAAATTTTTCCTGTTTTCAAATTCATGACCTTCTTTATAGTTTCACTGAAAATAATTTTTCTCTTTCGCTGCCTGCAAGCTTGTCCAATTTCCTTTTTTAAATAAGAGCTCTGTAAAGCAGTTGCTTCTTGTTCTACTTTTCCAAATTCAGTCCTGAAATTTTGTATATAATTTTCTAAAGATTCAGTAGATTAGTTCCTTTTAATAGCTCATACCCAACGGATCGTAATGCTTTGCTAGTAGCACTCACCCTCTGGAGTATGGTATCCCAAATCACGGTCATTAGGGAAGTTTCACATACTTCCCAATCTATTTCAAAACAGAAGTTGCCTCCAGTATTGTGATCTTCTTCTCATTTGTATCACGGATTTCACAACCCGGGCCTCTTCTATGTGTGTATAACCAAGTCTTATAGCTCGTACGGCATCTGCTCTTGCTGACCATCGTGTATCTGAAACTTTAATCACAGATATTGCATGTTTACTCCTTTCCAGTTTTTTATTTAAAATTCGCCAGGGATGGGTTGACACAGAAAAAAAAATTGAATAATTTCTGTACAAGCATAAAATATTTAATTCTATCGCTACAACTTTCTGCTGCTAAATTTCCTACTAAATTTAAAGAATGAATGGCACAAGGAATATAACCTGCGCTTGAACTGTGTTCTTTAATACGTGCCTGTAGACCTGAGTACCGCCCGGACATATTAGGCGCATTATCAAATGATTGCCCCCCCCCTGCAATTTTTAATATCCAGTCCAAATTTAGCTGAAATTTCTAAAGCATTAAAAAAATTTTTCCCAAGTACTCATAAAATTACATTTCATCCTTTTTCAAATTTTCTGTGATAGAATTATGAAATTTCTGATTTAATACACACATATTTTGTTTAATTCTTTTATTCTTTACAGAAATCATAGTTTGATTTCTAGAACAAAACGTAGCTTAGCTTCCTGATTACTTATAATCAAAATTATTAAAATATCTCAACCGAAAGTAAACTTTCAAAAATTCTAAGGTTTTCTTTTAAAAAAACTGTGGGATTTTTTGTAAAAACAATTATAATACTCTTGATTTTTGTAAAGTTATTATTATTAATTATTAAAAGCTTTTATTTAACTTACAATGTATGTGTATGTAAGTATGTAATTTGTTCGGGTGGAATCTTGCAACTCAATTTTGAACCTGATATCTTCATCTCATTGAGCTGAAATTTTGTATACGCGTTTAGTTTGAATGACAATGCATGTTTTGACCATTTATGTTCAGATATTGCAATTAATTAAAAAGATATTAATTAAAAACGTTAAACTAGTTTTGGGCGCCAACTGCGATATGACTGCATTGTTGTAATAATGTTATTGTTACAACAATGACAAAAGTTGGCGTCGAAAATCGGTTTTCAGCCAAACTGGAATTTCATAACGTTGCGCTATTGACTGTATTAATTAACTTTGTCCAAAAAGTAATTACATTTCTACAACGTAAAAATAATCTTAATTTCTACAACGTATGCAATTTTTTTACAAATTTCTATCTATTTTCTTGGATTTAAATTCAAAATAAAAAATTAAAGTTATTTTTAAAGTAGATTGGTACATTGTATACTTTTCTCAACGCTGCGTAGTTAAACTGAGATGGAGCATTAAAGAAATTCTTTAAAAAATTTATCTATCTGTAATCTATGAAACTCCGACAAAAAATAATTACAGACTCGGAAAGAGCATTTATTTCATCCCAATACGGTATGTTTTTCACAAAATCATAATATTTGTATTTCTTACGATTCTTTTTAAATAAGTCAAAATCGATGCGTTTTTATGAAAATAATGTCTAAATCATTGCGCATGAATTTTTTTGGTTTAAATGAATCGACATTCCGAACTAAAACAGCTCATGCTTTGTTTTTTTAGAATCAGTTATTTAAAAAATTAAATGCAGAAAACTTTTTTTTTTACAATTTTTCAAAAAATACTCAAAATTTTAATTTAACATTTAATAACTTCGTCATTTATGAAGAAAATCTCCTAAAACTTTTTTTCGTGTGTACGACAATATTACCCAAGATCTGTGTACGAAGATTGAAAAAATTGCTTAAAAATTACAGTTTAAAAAAAATTTGTGTTTTTCGTCTAGTACCCTTTTTGCGAGAATTCATTTAGCTACACTGTTCGAAAATAACCGGAAAACACCTTGCAACAATGACGCATTGAATGAGATGAACAGACTGAGAAACATGTCCAGTGATAACTAAAAAGTGAAAAATAAATTAAAAGTAAAAAAACCTTTTTAAAAACAAGCTTTTATTTAACTGCGCTAAAAAGAATAAAATAAACATTTTCTGTAAAACTTTTTTTACTATCAACTGATAACGTCATTACACAATTTATATGATACTCGTTTTTACCCGCGGCTCCGCTCGCTTTGATGTCTTTAAATAACTGTCAAATTCGTAATCATTATCATTAGAAAGTAAATAATACAATATGGTAATTTTTTTATTGCTTGACTGGAACCAAAATAATTTAAAAAATCTAAAATTGAGCTTAGTTTTAAAAAATTGAAAAAGTAATTTATTATAATAATTAAAAACAAAAATTCACAATAACTTAAACTATTAATATTTTTAAAAATCGAAAGTATCTACTAATTTCTATATAATTCCTCTTCTATATAATTCCTCCACTATATAATTCCTACTACTATATATCACTCCTCTTTAAAAGAGCTCAAAACAGAATATTATTCTAAGATGCTACTGTATACCACATTATATGTTCTTCCTTCAGTTGCTAATGTGTGAAAATTTGGGCATTGGACACACCGATAAGGCTACATATAGTTGGCCATGGGAAAATCATTGCTTTTTCCAAATGCACCCCTGCTACCTGAAATGTTAGCTTTGTTAATTGCAACAGTAAAACTGGAAATTGAACTCGTTTTGAATTGAAACGGTAGGTCAGTGGGGATACTTGGAATTCGAGGTATGATAACACTATCCCTTTTCATGGCATATGTTCAAATATTGGCACCAAGTATATTCTGCATCAGTTTTGTGATCCAAAGCCTCGTTCCTTTACATAGTCGAGTAGCATCGAGATTCTGCATAACTTGTACATTTAGTTTTAATTGAAGTTTATGTGAGGGTACAACCGAAAGTTCAGGTGAATTTAAGAAGTCCGTAAGATATTCGTTTTCAGATTGAATTTTTCAACTTTTCCCCATAAGCTTGAATTCACCAGTCAATATATAATAAAGCTACCATTCCTCCTATAATATCTGTACTATATCATAAATCCTGAAGAGTCCGATTTAACGCTTCTATAGCTTTCTTATGAGACATCGTACTTTCATCCCACATTAAAAGCTTACATTGTGGAAGCATCCGGCCTTGAGAGCTATTTTTTCTGAAATTTCAGATGTGTGAATCTTCAAATGCAAGATTAAGCGATAATTTTAGAACGGAATGTGCTGTGCGGCCTTTGGTCAGTAAAATCGTGGCTGTACCAGAAGAAGCCATAGCAATTGCTATCTTCTGGGTTTTTCTGATGGTCATTAGTAATAAGTTTAGCAAAAATGTTTTTCCTGTTCCTCCAGGGGCTTCGAGAAAAAAAGAGTGCACCACTGATGGATTCTACTTTGCGTAACACTTGTTGAAAAACGTGACTTTGTTCTGGAGTTAATTGAGGGGTAAATTCTGTTACTTGATGCAGCAATGCTATAAAATCGTAGTTTAATTCTCATGTAATTTCATTATCGAAGCCATTTCCGTCGACACGTCTAGGACTAATCATTCCAAAATCATGTAGCTTCTTCCTAACCATTCTGAAAACATTTATTGCGTTTCGTTGCAGATTTGTTCATTGAAAGGCATATTTGGTTGTTTTTCGTCGCAAAATATCTTCCGAAATGTAGTCTTTGTACTTATTCCAAAAGGTTTGAGGATTAGAAGGACCGAAGATGAAATAAGTTATTGCGTAAAGCTCCCTAATTTTATTCGGCGAGTAACATTGTATGGATGCCACCATAGTATATCTTCAAAGTAATACCTCCATGTAAAATATCTAGGTTCAGTATAAGTGAAAAAGTTTGTGCAAAATATGAATATTGTATAATTAAGTTTAAAAAAATTCAAACTAATCAAAACTACTTAAGTAATCAAAACTTTTTATGAAACTATCAGTTAATATTACCATAGAATTTTCAATATCACGCGCATGCAATTCGCTAAAACTTTATTTCGTTTCCCTCTTTAAAAAGTGGGAGAAAATTTGCATTAAAATATCTGGGCTTTAAATTCTTAGCCAACTTGGCGATATTTCTCAAAGTTTGAGTTTGACATTTAACAAACGTAACGTAAATAATAAACATAAAAAACCCTTTAAAAATTGCTTTTTGTGAAAATGCTAAATAACACTATGTTTCAGTTATTTGTTACAAATGTTAGAAAATATTTATCAAAATTTTCCATTATTGAGCAAATGCATAATTTTTGCGCCAACTTGGCGGGGAGTAAGCAATGTCAACGTTTTACCCGCATAGTTCCCGTAGGAACATGGGAATAAAATATATCCTATGTTACTCGCTGATAATGTAGCTTTCTATTGGTGAAAGAATTTTTAAAATCGGACCAGAAGTTCCCAAGATTTGCCGGAACAAACAGACAGACAGACAGACAAAAATTTTAAAAATTGATTTTTTGATATGAGTACCGTATATGCCTTTAAATGCATTTAGTAAAAAGCTGCTAATTTGAAATTACAAACAGACACTTCAATTTTATTTATTTGTATAGATAAAATTGAAGTGTCTGTTTGTAATTTCAAATTAGCAGCTTTTTACTTAATGCACTAAAAGTATATACGGTACTCATAACAAAAAACCAATTTTAAAATTTTTTGTCTGTCTGTCTGTTTGTTCCGGCTAATCTCGGAAACGGCTGGTGCGATTTTAAAAAATTCTTTCACTAATGGAAAGCTACATTAACAGGGAGTAACATAGGCTATATTTTATTCCCGTATTCTTACGGGAACGGAAACTATACGGGTGAACGTGAAACTGAATGCCAAGATGAACGCCAAATTGAACGCCAAGCTGAGCTAAGGAAGTCGTTGTTTTGGTTACTGGCGACCGATGCTCTTCATGAGACATAACAGTGTTACGCGCACATCATAATTCGCTGACACGTGCCATAATTTTTTTTTGTGATAGTTATCTCACTGTTCAGTTAAGTAGAGCATCGGCTGTTTCGGATGCACTTTTAAAAATAATAAATCAAGGCTTCATAAGCAAAAAGCAATGCAAGAAACAAAAAATTGATAAGTTTTAATCCTTTCTCTTTTTTTTATTTACATTTTTAGTCACATTTAAACAATAGTTATTATTTGCTTAATATTTATATTGTAATCGAAGAAGAATAATTTTCAAGGTATCTTTCATTTTTCTTCCTCTCTGTTTTTCTTAATTCAAATTGTTCTTAATTTCTTAATTGTGAGTTTTTTTCATTCGTTATATTTAAGCTGTTTTAAACTTTAACAGCTGAACTTTAAGTATAATAATTAGAAATCAATGTTAAACATTGTTAGGTTTTTAT
The DNA here is from genome assembly GCA_019973975.1 of Trichonephila clavata. Classification (NCBI taxonomy): domain Eukaryota; kingdom Metazoa; phylum Arthropoda; class Arachnida; order Araneae; family Nephilidae; genus Trichonephila; species Trichonephila clavata. The sequence continues at coordinate 10,469 of BMAO01004966.1, forward strand.
TCATGAAAATATTTCAGATTTTGATAAATTACTCTTAGGTTATTTTATTTAGTTAACTGCGTAGGTAGTTGTTTCTAAAATAATTCAAATTGTTCTTAATTTCTTAATTGTGAGTTTTTTTTTAATTCGTTATATTTAAGCTGTTTTAAACTTTAACAGATGAACTTTAAGTATAATAATTAGAAATCGTCACAAGGGCAAACGTTAAGCAAAGTTGACATAGATTTAACTAAGAGTTGCTTTTCACATGGCCTGTTCACGTGCGAGGAATTCCACTGGCGTTTTTGTTTTAGCTCAAGAAAATCGTACACCAAATATTGTATATAAAGAGATTTTTCAATAAATTTAATACTGTATATAGAGAGGATGTTCAATAAATTTATACGAAAAAAACCACACAAAAATTAACAAAAAACAAAGAAAATAAAAAAAATAAAACAATAAACACCAAAAAGCAGAAAGAACACAAAAATATAAAAACAAAACATTGATTCACAAAGTAAAAAAATGACATTAAACTCTCTCTCTCTCTCTATATATATATATAGCGTGTATGTATTTCTTAACGTGGAATACAGAATTATTAAGTTTTCGTAAGATCTGTGAATTGAACAAAACACTTTTTTTGTAAATTTCTACGTGAACGAAGTCGCGGGTAACAGCTAGTTTATTTATATAGATAAAAGCTTGTCGCGTGATTTACATCTGCAGATAAACAAGTAAATTGATCTGATTGATTTTAATTTGTAAAAATTTCAAACTAAGTAAACAAGAGTACTTTAATCTCGCGACGAGCTTTTATATCATATAATTTGTGTAATGACGTTATCAGTTGATAGTAAAAAAAGTTTTACAGAAAAAGTTTATTTTATTCTTTTTAGCGCATTTAAATAAAAGCTTGTTTTTAAAAAGGTTTTTTTACTTTTAATTTATTTCCTTTTAAAGTTTCTAAATATAAGTTAATAAAACATTAACTGATTACAAATGTATTTTACACATTCTAGTTTAGTATTATTACTATACATGTTTGTTTTTTCAAAAATCTTAATACTTTGTGACTAAACAGAACAATAAAACATTTCCAAAATAATTTGAAATTTCTAAGATAACTCAAAACTGTTTGACAAACGCCACAATATCATAAAAGAAATCTACAATTTTTCAACTAAATTTATATCTTAATTACATTCAAAGTTCCCTTTCTCAAAATTAAACAATCTTACTACATATTGAATAACTTTTCACATTTCTGTTTTGTTTGAAATCACTCTCTTATCTATACAAATAAAAAAAATTGAAGTGTCTGTTTGTAATTTCAAATTAGCAGTTTTTTACTAAATGCATTTAAAGGTATATACGGTACTTATATCAAAAATTCAATTTTTAAAATGTCTGTCTGTCTGTTTGTTCCAGCTAATCTCAGAAACTTCTGGTTCGATTTTAAAAATTCTTTCACCAATGGAAAGCTACAGTATCAGGGAGTAACATAAGATATAGTTTATCTCAATGTTCCTACGGGAACGGGAGCTATGCGGGTAAAACGTTGACGTTGCTTACTTTCCGCCAAGTTGGCGCAAAAGTATGCATTGGATCAATAATGGAAATTTGAATAAAAAATTTCTCACATTTGTAACAAATAACTGAAACATAGCGTAATTTAGCATCTTTACAAAAAGCAATTTTTTAAATGGTTTTTTTATAAAACGTCTAACGTTTATTACGTTTTGTTTGTTAAATGTCAAACTCAAACTTTGAGAAATATCGCCAAGTTGGTTAAGAAGTTCTCTATTCCGACATTCCCAGATATTTTAATGCAAATTTTCTCCCACTTTTTAAAGAGGGATACGAAATAAAGTTTTAGCGAATTGCGCGCGCGTGTTATTGAAAATTCTATGGTCATATTAATTGACAGTATCATAAAAAGTTTTGATTACTTTAGTAGTTTTGATTAGTTTGATTAGTTTTGAAAATATTTATTACTTTGAATTTTTGGAATAAGTACAAAGACTACATGGCGGAAGATATTTTGCGATGAAAAACCACCAAATATGCCTTTCAATGAACAAATCTGCAACGAAACGCAATAAAGGTTTTCAGAATAGTTGGGAAGAAGCTACATGATTTTGGAATGATTAGTCCTAGGCGTGTCGACAGAAATAGCTTTGATAATGGAATTGCTTGAGATTTAAATTACGATTTTATAGCATTGCATCAAGTTACAGAATTTATTCCTCAATTAACTCCAGAACAAAGTGTTACATAAAATAGAATCCGGCATTGGTGCATTTTTTTTCTCGACGCCCCTGGAGGAACCGGAAAACGTTTTTGCTAAACTTATTATTAATGACCATCAGAAAAACCCAGAAGATAGCAGTTGCTATGTCTTCTTCTGGTATAGCAGCGACTTTACTGACCAACGGTCGTACTGCACATTCCAGATTCCGTAGATTCGGAACATTATATAGAGATGTAATTGACAATTGGTTATGGATGTTTGGACGCAAATGCTGGAGGTTATATTTTACTTCCAAAGAATTTTGTAATGTAGAAGAAAATGATGTAAATCTTATTGCTCAAATTTACCCGTGCTTGCAACAAAATTTAAATTGGGATCAGTGGTTGCGCGCAAGATCAATATTGGCGCCTAACAATGACATTGTCCATAAAATCAACATTGAAAATTTAAACGACGTGCGGGGGAGGGGGGATTGAAGAAATATTTATCAATGAATACTATCATGGATAAAGAACAAAATACTTCATATCCTACGGAGTTCTTAAATTCATTTTTAACTTTCAGGTGTACCCTCACATAAACTTTAATTAAAACTAAATGTACCAGTTATGCAAAACCTTCATGCTCTTCGACTATGTAAAGGAACGAGGCTTTGGATCACAAAACTGATGCAGAATATACTTGGTGCCAATATTTGAACACATGTCATGAAAAAGGATAGTGTTATCCTACCTCGAATTCCAAGTATCCCCACTGACCTACCGTTTTAATTCAAACAAGTTCAATTTCCAGTTTTACTGTTGCTATTAACAAAGCTAACATTTCAGATAGCAGGGCTGCATTTGGAAAAGCAATGTTTTTCCCATGGCCAACTATATATGTAGCCTGATCGACCAACCCAAATCTTCACATATTGCAACTGACGGAAGAACGTGTAATATATGGTATACAGTAGCATCTTAGAATAATATTCTGTTTTGAGTTCTTTTAAAGAGGAATTGTATATTAGACGTAGATACTTTCGATTTTTAAAAATATTAATAATTTAAGTTATTGAATATTTGTTGTTAATCATTATAATAAATTACGTTTTCAGTTTTTTTAAACTAAGCTCAATTTTACAATTTTTAAATTTTACTGGTTCCAGTCAAGCGATAAAAAAAATTACTATACTAAATTATTTACTTTCTAATGATACTGATTACGACTTTGACCGTTATTTAAAGACATCAACGCGAGCGGAGCCGCGGGTAAAAGCTAGTCTACTTTATAAATTGTGTGTTTATCATATTTTTATTTCTGTAATACATTTTGCTACCACTTTAAATAGTTTTAAACTAGGAGCAATTAAAAATAGTACCTATATTTTTCAACATTTATTATTGTTCTGTAAAAATAAACATTTCATTAAATGCTTTTTATAAGAAATTTCTGCTGTAGTTTTGGCATTTCTTTTTTAAAGATTTTAAATATAGTTATAGATGAATTTTGATTAAATTTATTAGAACTTTGATTAACTTTATTATTTATTTAAAGAAATTATGCATTTTAAAGTAATTATATGACTTTTATGTATTTTTAAAATTAGTTATACACATTTAATTATTAGATTGCATTGAATATATATATATATATATATATATATCCTTTTAAATTGTCTGGACAAAAGATCTTAATCAAAAAAGTATCGCCAGCAAATCACTCTTAAAATGGCAATAAATACAAAAAGAAAAAAAAAAGGATTTGTGCTTTTCAAATTTAATCTTACAAAATAATGGTTCTCTCATCAGTTTTAAAGTATATTAGAAAAATTATGTGTTTATTTCACGTTACCAATAAAAAGAAAGAAAAGTGTATTTTAAAGTAAACTTAATATATTTTCTTTGATTAAAAATTCTTTTAACAGTTTGAAGCAATTTTAATTAAATATTTAGAAATTATAGATTGGCTCATATATTACTAAACAAAATTATCGTAATACGTTAGGATTACAAACAAAAAGTCAACATAATAAATATAATAACGTTCTTATTTCAATTTCAATTTATTGTTAGGATTCTTTTAAGTATGGTAGATAATTAATGGATGTACTCAAAATCTCATTAATGTTTTGTATTTTAAATGAACTACTATCCCTTTTTATAACTGACTCAAGAAATTATTTTTATACGAGAGGCAAATAATATTTTTTCATTTGAATAACAATGCCAATCGAAAATGATTTAAGATTCAAGCTACGAAACACATTTAAATATGTTAATCATCATGAAAGTATTCTAAGAAACTGATGACAGTTATTTATATTTACGTATGTAATACGAAAAATAAATAAATAAATAAAATAGTAATTATACGCAAATGCAACAAAATATTTTTTTCACTTTATTTTACGAACGATTAAAATACCTGCGCATTAAATCTTAAAAAGAATTTGAAAATGAAAATATAGTTAACTTTTTTTTTTGTGTTTAAACATGGTTCTCCGACTTGTCTGTATAAGCGCAGGAAGCTAAAAGAAATTAGTTGGAAAGTCAAATTGACGCAAAATTTCCTCAGTTTTCTTCGAAAAGGGGTCTTTTTCTCAGGGTCCTTCTGTCCCATTCTTTTCATTCGTCCTTAAGTCTGTCATAAATCTTGATCGTGCTTTTCCCGATCCTGCTTTTGTCCAATGTGCCGAAATTCTTCTTTAACGCGCTCCCTCCCCCTTCCACCAGAGGACCAACGTTAAGAACTCATTGATACTCCTTAAAAAAATAATTAACTAATAGACTTGGAGGGTGACGGAAGACTTCTGGCGCTTATGGTCCTATCTTTTCTTGGAACGGGTAGCAGTTATCGAGCCCTTGCTCACCATAAATGCACATCCAGTCTTTTGGTTGTTACAGAAATAAAAGAGAACCGGTATAAATAAAATATATTCTTTTTCACTGGACCTTCTCTGAAAAAAATTCCGACTAAGGGCCAAGCCTTCCTGTAGCTTCTTAGTACGACGTTTATTACAGTCAATCAGTCAGTAGACGAAGTTATTGTCATTTACAGGCAAATAACAATCTGAATGGATTTTTTCCATCCTAAGTGTTATCTGTATTTCACTTCAAACGATCTTTCTGTTGATCCGCTTTGAATGAGAAGTTTTTCCTACATTCAAAGATCACACCACTCCTTGTCTTCTCATAATTTTGAGTAATTTTACGAGCTTTTAAACTTTTCTTATTGCGTTTCCCGAGATTCAGAATTCACACGGAAAACTTATATCGTTTTAAGCCAGTGACATACTATTTTATAAACGTAAAATAGCTGGTAAAATGTTATCAATGGTAAAAGACCATTGATAATATTTTATGACTTTTTGCTTAACATGTAAAATTCATAACTTAACTAACTTGCTTAACATGTAATTGCTTCCCTGTAGCTAGGAGCTTTTATTTTCGATGACGTAATATCGCCAGATGATATGTATAAATTATATCAATGTAATGTGTGTTTTTTTATGTCAGAAAGCAATTTGCTTTACTTCATGTCAGTAAACTAATCTTTTTAAATCTTCTATTTTCCATATGCGCTCGCGCTTCCCTCGTAGGGTTATCACGCCCCCCCCCCTCGGGGGTAGGTGTGCCCCACAGTTTGAGAAACGCTGCTCTACAGTTTTTTTCGAAAAATTACTTTCATCTATTTCACTATTTGATTCATTAATTAATTTAGAGAAATTTCAATCTCACTTAGATATTTCGCTATTCCTGTCATGCTGACTGAAATAAAACTGATGCTAAATTTGCAAAATACTTTAATCTAGTACCGGATTACTCGTTCGGAGGAGTAGGCAATTGCCTATAGGCCCCGTGCTTTTTAGGGGCCCACAAAAGCGTGTTCTGTTTTCTGTTAGAGCTCCAAAAACAAGCTAAGAAGCCCCGAGAACTCGACTGCCTATGGGCCTCCATGTCGTTTAATCCGACACTGCTTCGATCTCTTTCCCCACATTCTCAAAATATAAACACAAAAATCCAGATAACAATAAATCACGAACCTTCAAATATTGAATTCTTTGGAAAGAACTAAACATTGGTAGTTGTTTATAGTCTGAGATCATTATTTTAATATAAGAATTCTGGTATAAACCTTTTAAAAACTTGGAACCTAAAACATATATTAAAGACCAAAGTTCAGGAAAACATTTTTTTTAAAGAAAACAAAAATCAAACGGATTTTAACCGCAATTACATGCAATATATGAAGGCAGCACTAGTTGTTATACGATTCAAATCGTGGGTAATCATTGGGTTTGCAATATCAGTACAAGATTTTGTTGTTGCACGCTGAACTTATAACTGAAGTCTATCAGCTTGGGGCCCCTGCTTGTGCTCGGGGCCTCTGGCAGCCGCCAGGTCCGCCAGTCGCTTAATCCGCCTCTGGTAGGGAGACTAATTTTCAAGTTTCACAAAGCTTGCAACTGCGTATGCCTTTTTCCTAGAGTCAACGAGTGAATCATTTACCATGACTTGCTTACTAGTTTTATTTATGCTTTCTGTGAGGAGGGACGTCGATTCCGGAGGGATAATGTGGCCGCGGTAGTCTAGTGGTCAAGGTAACGGATTTGTGGCTGGCGTGTCATGAGTTCGAGTCTAGTGCCGCTGAAGACCCACCAAGTAGAGAGGGCACGTTAAATCTGCCGAAGCTCATGTTAGCCCAGTAGTCAAGGTACCGAATTTGTGTTCGACGACATTCATGTCTTGCCTAGAATTTCATTCTTATTTGAAATCAGCATTCAATACATTTCGGCGATTTTGCTCTTCAAGAGAATATAGAACCAAATATTTGTTTAGTTTCATGAAATCAGTTCCGTCCTTTTCAAAAATAACAGCAAACTGTGAAGAAATATACTTTTTCTTGAGTATACTTCCTATTACCTAAAATTCCGGTTTGAGTAAAACAAATAAATGGTCACAAATTATTGCACTGTGCTCGCTTTTCATTGAGATGATTGATCTCAGTAAAGATCATATTTCTTCGACAAAAAGATTTTTAAAATGAATTGATTAAATAAAAGTTACTCTTGTCGGGGTGGTTTATGTGGCCGCAATAGCCTAGTGGTCATGGTCTCGAACTCGTGGCCAGCGTGTCATGACTTCGAATAGTAGTGCCACTGAAGGCCCGCCGTATGGAAGAGATGGTGCACATTAAAATATGTCGAGGCTCAAAGTCCTCCCCTCGGCGTGGTGTGGTAGTAAAGAGATAGAGTACGAACTCTGGTGTTATCCTCGTCACTTGGTCGTAGTTTAAAATTACGAGGTCTGTCGATTTAATTCTTGTTTTAAAGTAGAAAAAAATGTCTGCAATAAAATTCAATATTTCTTTTTTCTATTGCTTTATTTTATGTTTAAAAAAAGGGGGGGGGTCTAAAGCGAATCAACTTCCTTAAGATACTGATTTACTTATTTAAAACTGATGGCTAAATTAAAGCAAAAAAGTGCGTTCAGGAAGTGGTGGCGTCAGTTGAAAAGATGTGTGTGTGTGTGTGCATGAGAGAGTTTTTTTTAGATAAATTTTTTTCGTTTCCTTATTTTTTGAGTCTGTGCAATGCATTTGTCTTAGAGATTATTATTGTTCTTGATATATTTGTAAGATTGCTCTCGAATAAGCTTTTTTTTTTTTCAATTTTCTCGCCCTATGTTTTTGTTTATCTTTAGCTTTGAATATTAATATTATGTAATTTTGTATGTATGTTGTGAACTTATTTTTATTATGTATTATGTAAATTTACTGTGTATTCCTGTAAAAAATGTAAACTAAGATTTTATTCACTAAAGACTGAACGCGGGGATGATTATTTCCCGGGGATCGGTTTGTGGATTTAAGCCATTTTTGTGTTCCCTTGGGCATTCTGCTAACAGCCCCACATGTTGCTTTGTACTGTGTGACCTCACTCACCCGGGTACGATATGAACGATACCCCCAAAATATTCCAAGAGTGGGGCAGTGGCGCTCACAAAGGGAGATCCACGCGGGTCAGGCTTCTCTTTCTCTCCCTTGATTTTTTCGATTGATTAGAATTCTATGAGTAGAATACGTAAAATTTAAGTAAAATTTTGTTATTAATAATTTTTTTATTAATTAATGCTAATTATTTATTCAATTATTTATTTTTTAATTTTTTTGTTCCCGACAATCGGCACAATCAGAAGAATATGTGTGACGGTGCATTGGGGTATGATACGAGAAAGGTTGACTTTCGACACTAGACCCCTTCCCCCTTGAAAGATTTCTGTATATGCTCCTGGGGGGGGGGGGTAGAATAACCAAACACAGAATATTTTAATTTATCAAAAAAGCAGTAAGTTATATATTTTCGATTTAAAATGTAGATTGTTACCTTAAAAAGAATTCATGATTTTCGTCTGGCTGCTGTGGCAAACACAATCGTGAAATTTGGGAACTTAACCTCCCCTTTTTCATAGACCAACAGATCTTTACACCGATGCGTCTACACCATTGGTCGCCAAACATACTGCGCCAATAACTTGCCAATGTACTCACCGGGGGACATAACACTATTTTCACAATGCATAGTAGAAAAATTATAAATTTAACTTTGATGTTCTGAATGGTAGATGTTGACGTAAAAATGAAGTATGAAAAAAAAATTGTGAAATTTGAAGTAGTATTTATTCGAATTGGGTATAGCTTTTGCATTAATATATAAATATTCTAATGGGCAGCGGGTTGGTGTTTTACTATTGCAAACTTAGTACATTTCCCAGTAGCTGGTATCTCTTTTTAGTGCGGCACCATAGAGGCGGATATCAATCGCCTCAGGTAATTTTGACGCCCACTTTCCTCCCTAGAGGGAGGCACCTGAGCTCTGACGATGCAAACCTGTACCAGGATTTAAATTTGCCAAGAGCACCCAAGCCAAACAGACACTCTAGGGATCTTTTACATGTCATATAATCATATGACATGACCACTGTCAATTTTCTGCATCATGAAAATCCACCTACTTGGGCCGGGTGTCGAGCCCGCAACCTTAGGTGCAGGAGGCCAGTGACAAGCCAACCACGCCACCCAGCTTGGCTGCAATAAAATATAGAAACTCCTATTTTTTTCCTATGAGATGGTTATCTTCGTAATAAAATAAAAATAATAATATTGCTTTCTGTTCAAAACTAAGATAAATTTCTTACATTCACTTCAGATCTTGGGATCATGCACAAAAAACAATTGATTCTTTGATTAGATTCTTTCATGCTGCCATACAAGGACGTCCTAGGGCGCGGACCTAAATGGTCAAAGTGGCTGGCGTCAGAAACGTCTTAAAGCATGGGCCAACTGGGCCCAGACCCAGGACCTCACCATCGGTAGAGGCCTCATTTTGTTCATGACTCAGTCTTCATAAGATTATGATCCGAATAATTTTAATACACAAATAATATTCCCGTACATATTTTCCGAAAAACATGGACTTTTAAACTGTATGTCAACTGGACAAAGTGGCAAGACTGTGTTATTATGTGATGAGCTTTGTCCATGTCTACGCTTAGACCTAATGCCATAAACAATCATTCAACTCATTTACTCGAAATGTGGCCATCGGTCAAGACGGTTGGTGCCTAGGTTTGTGAGACTGTGGGTAGAGCACTTTTTTATTTCAAATTACCGTTTTTACGAGTATTTGATAATGCCTGCTGTATACTTTCTACTTTTAAAAATCACAGGTACTTTTACATAGGGACCTGGAACCTCAATATGTCTTAAGACGTTCCTACTGCCATATTTTAGACAAGTTATTGTTTGTAGCGGCGAGATTCCGTTTCTGTATACATCTGCTTACATAACCGCGATTCCCAGGGCCGTTTTTAACAGCCCTGGTGCCTTAGGCACTTCAAATTGCTACACTCTCGCACTATTTTCAGAGCACCCCCCACCACCCCCTCTGCATCAGTTCATACCTTGCCAGTTTTGATTTGGGAGGGATTTTCCCTTAACTCTCTTACTCATTCCCCTTTGTTTATTTTTGCTCTTTGGAGAGTCTTTCCTTTATGGACATGCCGTGTCTATATAGGAAAGACGTGGAGAGTCTTACCTGAGGACACGCCGTGTCCTGGATTGCCAACCAGCAGCCATTAAGAAAGGATATTGGCATGATTTGGTCACTCTTGTTCATTTCTTACCTAACGGCATCACGGTTCACCCACTCATCTTTTTTATAAATTTGTGTTGTAAATTAATGAAATCTTTTGCAATTACAGTTTACGTTCCGAAGGTATCCGAATACGTTCTGAGTACTTTTTTTTAAAAATCATACAAAACACAATAAATGTGTGTTAGGAATCAATACCAATAAATACTGATATTTAACTACACGCGCGTGACTATATTTAAAAAAGATTATCTAAATTTTACAAAAACAACAATTATAAGTGAAATTTTAGCAAATTTTTTCGGAAAAACTTCAATGCAATTAGAGAAAAAAATGACAAACTTATATCAGAGTTAAGGTATTGCTATAACAAATTAGACACATATCTAGAAAAGATGCTAAAATTTTAAAGTTTTAGAACTGATCGAGAATAAATATTATAAGAAATATGACATTCTTTATGAGACCATTATTTTTAACTAACATGCCACCATAACTCAAAAAATATTCATACAATAGGAAATATTTTTGTTCATTCTCCAGAAATCAAGCTGAAAAAGTTTCATAAAAATAGGTTTATGTAAAATCTTGAGCTATTAGACTCACAATTACAGATTTTGAACAATTTCTAGTAGACTGAAGATCAACTTCCGGTTTTTCTAATTTTATAAAATTGATTGTAGATTGGCCTCCAGGTAACGAAGAAACATAACAAAGTATGACAAAAGGTAGCTCTATTCTGTATAACAAAAAAACAAAAAAATATTTGTTTTGACCATTTGGTCTTTGCAACGCGCGCGCGTGTTTGAATACCTTAACTGTTTTTAACTTATTAATTATCTTTTCCATCGCTTATTGCTGTAAGGTTTTCTTCGAAGTTTGATCATTGCAATATCATTAATGACGTCATTGTAATCAATTTCCATTGTAATATCATTTTGTGAGGGCGTAGCAACATCAAACTGTTAAGCTTTTCTTTTTCCATGGTAGATCTTTCAGTTCTTACTCTCTTAAGGTGTTGAAATGCCTTGTCTCATGACTCGTTGTAATTTTAATTTTTTCTCTTTTTTCCCCCCTACAACTTTTTGCGCCCTACGCACGTGCCTAAGCGGGAAAAATGGTCCTGGCAATCCCCGGCGCTTGTCATTACTTGTACTTTTATGTGCAAGAGATTTTTACTCTGAATTTTTTTTTCACACGTTAAAATCCTTTCTAATTTATTTTAACTTTCAGGATTACAAATAGATTACTTTATTCGGCACCCCCAGGTGTCTGCCTGAACCACTTTTGGAAACTATTCTACGTGTTTTTTAAAATCCAAGCCTTGCCCTATAAAAGAAGCCTGGGTACATCCCTGGCTGTGTAAAAACAGTTATTACCTCCATAATCGCTAAATCTTTATCCAGCTCAAAAAACTGCTTTAGATTTAGAAGGAAAAAAATTGGTTGTATGGAACCGCTCTCTACAGCCCCAGACCGGGAACCAAAATAATAGCCCGGGTGATTTGAGTCGTTGTTCTGCGAGCACTGGGTCAGCGTGCGGTTAGGGCCTGGGGATGTGTCATCGCGAATGAATATAATTCACAAATGAATGCCGCGAATCCTTCTTAATGAACCGATTGGATGACCGTGAATGACATCTGAGTCATGCGCAGATAATCGCCCGCTGCCACCGCTCTTTCCTTAATCGTGATTCACGTCTCACGAGGGCCGTCGACTCTCTGGGTTAAAAAAAATTATAAGGCTGCCTATATATATAGGAGGTAAAGGTATATATAGGAGGTTAATATCCATAAATAAAATGGATATAAAACATACATTGGTTGATGACAACTTTTTTTTACCTATATTTGGTACTATTTAAAATAATGTAGTGATAATATTAATATACAAGGTTTATTAAACCAGATGAGCGATTGGCCGCGGCAAACTAGTGGTCACGGCGTTATCACTTCCTCAAGCCCTAGTGTCACTAAAGACCCACCGTGTAGGGAGAGTGGGGAAAATTACTTCTGGTCGGAATGTTAAGAGTCCTCCCGATGGCGTGGTGTGGTAGTTTGGAGAGAGTGGTGCCAGCTCAGGTGTCATTCTCATCACTTAACCGTAATTCAAAATGATGAGGTCTGTCACCAATAGCCCTCTTGTTGCTTAATTCATTCACAGCCAGATAAATTTACAGCGTCTTGCCATGGGTGCCAAGGTTTTATTTTAAAGCAAACATGAAATTTACAAAGTACAATAATATAAAGTTACTGATATAATACTGTAAAGGCTCTACCCTACTTCGAAAGCTTCCTATATAGAATGCATACGTTTTCCATAACCAAAGAAGTCGAGGGAATAAAAAGATGAAGATGCGTCAATTTAGGGAATCAGTTATGGAATGCATTTTTCTTTTGGCGACGGCAGAAATGCAGAAGAAAACAGCAACTATAACACAAATACAATTCATTTTTATCACTTAGGACATCTTCCTCCCGCAAAAAGAAGGATTCCTGCAAAGCAATGCCAAATGTGTACAAAGCAACAAAAAAAATCGTAAAGAGAAAACATATTTTTGTCCAGTTTGTCCCTACAAATCCAGCACTTTGTGTTGATCTTTGCTTTAAAGCTCATCATATACAAGACTCAACATTAAATATATTATGCGTATATATATATACAAAGGCTGTTCAGAAAGTATCGATACTGAATTTATTCTATTTATTCCAGAAAACCCCTAGCGGAGGGACTGTGTGCATCATGCGCGTGCATATTTCACCTTGTCTCACAAAATTCGGCAGGTCTGTACAGCGCGCCGTTCAGTCACACTGACTTCTTTCACGTGGAGTGTTTGCGTGCGTTCGTCGAAAAAAGAAAAAGTGTGAAAACACTGATCAGCGAATCTGTATCAAGTTTTGCTTTAAGCTCGGTAAAACGGGTACCGAAACCTACGAGATGATGAAAACAGCATTTGGAGATGAGTTGTGCTCGGGTTTTCGAGTGGTTCCGACGATTCAAGGAGGGTCGTCAATCAGTGAACAGTGATCCCCGTTCTGGACGCCCATCCACCTCTCGCATTGAGGACAAGATTGCACAAGTGAAGGCTGTGGTGCACTCTGATAGTCGTTTAACAGTCCGAGAAATTGCACAGGAGTGTCACATTTCCGTAGGATCATGTGATGAAATTTTGAGAAAGGACTTGAACATGCGCCGAGTGTCTGCAAAGTTTGTGCCGCGTCTCCTCACTGAGGATAAGCAATTCCAACGACTGGCAACATCTCCTGATTTTTTCCTCTTTCCCAAGATCAAGAACACCTTAAAAGGACACCGGTTTCAGGACATTGAAACCATAAAACAGAATTCGACACAGCAGCTTCAGGCCATCCCAAAGTCTGAGTTCCAGAAATGTTTCGAGGACTGGAAACATCGTTGGGCCAAGTGTGTTACTGCCAATGGAGCATATTTCGAAGGAGATTGACTCAAAACCTGTTTATGTATGTATGTTTTTGCATAATAAATTCAGTCTCGATACTTTTTGAACAGCCCTCGTATATACTAGCTGGTTACCGTTCTTCGCAAGGGTGAATTGAATAATTAAACAATACAGTTTGAGGGGAAAATTTTTTAATGAGTTAATTTTACGTGATTTGCAAATTAAACACACACAAAAAAAAGTTTTTTTGCATATCTCAGCTAAACAAATAAAAAACATATTTGTTAAATTTTAAACTGCAGATTTACTAGCTAATTTTTTTTTGTTATTTTTATTTATTTATTTATTTTATTTATTTATTTATTTATTTATTTTTTTTGCTTAATTGTCTTGTGGATTTATTTTTGAAAACAACTTCCTAAGCTGATCTCTGCTAAACAAACGTAACGCATTGTTACAAATTTAGAGTAATGAACGCTTTAAACAATCTATATCTGGATGTGTATTACGTTAATATTTCTTTCTGTTATTCCCACCAAATGTTAAAATTGTAATATTCGCAAGCAACGCCGTTCCTTACATTATAATGGCGATATCAATGGAAACATAGCGAAATGTTGGCGATAGAGCAAAAATGGCAACTTGGCGATTGTGTGAAAGATGCAAAAGTCATATGCTGTAGCGCCACCTGGTGGGGAGCTGTAACAAAGAAGATAGCACAAAAACATTATCCACAAAAAAATACATATACATGCCAATTTTCTTAGGGATCGGTTGAACGATGTTGGGTTGAAGCGAGTTCATATATCATGTTTTTCATGTGTTAAAATAGTTATATAACGGCTATTTTTTTTTAATAAATTGCCTGAAAGAAATTATTTTGCTCACGAAACGGAGGTCTTTCTCATGAACCACCGAGCATTTTTTAAATTGTTGAAAGTATAGCATGTGTTTTTAAAATCATAGAGAATTCATTTTTTTTTAAATCAAAAATGAAATCTGTGATTTTAAGTAGAAATTTTTAAATTCACAAAATGTTACACGTTTAATAAATGTTGAATTAAAATTGCAAACATTTTTTCGAAAAGAGTTTTAAAAAAAGTTTTTGTGTACTTAACTTATTAAACCATTGATTTTAAAAGAGCAAAGTATGAGCTTAGTTCAGACAGTTTACTCTTCATAATTTTAAGAAATTCATACATAACGATTAAAAGATTTCGATTAATGTGATTTGGAAAAAAAATTATTTAAATTTTAAAAAATATTAATTTAAAGCAATACATTTACATGTATGGCAAATAAACTTATTTGAAACAATGATAACGGAGTAAAAGCAATTAAATTTCTCGCAAATATTTTAGATATTTGTGTTTTATAAACGGATGTAATATATGAATTTTTTAATTAAAGGTATGTACAAAAAAAAGGGGGGGCTTTTCACTCGTATTTTTTTGTATCCATCAAATTCGATGATTTTTGATTTGTTAGACACCCCTTTTTCTAGAGTAACCCATGAGTAGGGTGATTTGGACGGTGGAACAGAGAAAAGTCATACATCTGGCGTGAAACCGATTTCCGACGCCAAGCCTTGGCTTACCATAAAGTCGCGTTTTTCATTAAAGTTTTTAATTTTTTTAGTTAAAGTTTCCTAATTTCACACATTGATTTCAAACAATGATAATTTTTAAACAAAAAAATGTAATAAAAATACTACATAAAAATGAATTTTAGCAAAAATTGAAATAAACAAAAAAAAAAACTAATTTTTTTAAATCTGTAATTTTTTAACAATTTTTTCAATTTTCATGTAAATTTCGAGTAATATTGTTCTACAAGCGGGGGGAAAGTTTCGTGAGATTATCTTTATAAATGACAAAATTATAAAATGTTTAATTAAAATTTTGAGTACTTTTTGAAACTTTGTAAGAAAAAAAATGTTTTTGGTATTTTATTTTTTAAGTGACGATTTGAAAAAAGAAAAGCATGAACTTATTTAGTGTAGAATATCGTTTTAATAACACGAAAATAAATTCAATTTGGAAATCATTTTCATAAGGCATCAGTTTTGATTTATTTTTAAGAAAATCGTAAGAAATACAAATATTATTATATTGTAAAAAAGATTATACCATATCGTGGTGAAATAAATGATATTTCCGATTTTGTAATTATTTTTTGTCTGAGTTTTATAGAAACAATTGGATTGTTATTTTAAAAACATGAAAAAAGTCGGAACTTTTCACTCCGCTGAAGTTGAAATGCCGCTCGGCCGAATAAACAACACACAGGGGTGTATACCAAAGTAACAATTACACACACAATTACTCGTTTTAAGGTTTTTAATTAATATATTTCCCACAAATCGCAATATCGGAATGAAAACAGTACGTCCTACTGAACCTCAGACCTACTGAATATACGCACAAAATTTCTTATGAATCGGTCAAGCTGTTTCGGAGGAGTTTGGTTACAAACACTGTGACACGCGCGAGAATTATATATATTATATATATAATATATATATACATATATGTATGACTTTGGAATACCTTGTTATAGATATGATTATTATGTATTAATCTAATATTTTAAGTTATAACTTTAATAATAAAAATCGATCATTTTAATGTTTTTCGCTCTCAATAAACTTTTTAGCCATCCTTTCTAATAATCCTAACACAAATGGGGATTTATAATCAATCTAAAATTTCAGCACACACTACGAGGTATCTCGTAACTGAAAACTTTGGTATACACTCTCACTACAAGATATCTCGTAGTTGGCAATCAATGGTTAGTATTCCGATGTTAAGCCCCTCATTCACCCGACGACTAAGCCACGGGTTAGAATTCTGATTTCCTCAAAGTAAAAATGGCGCAAAATATCAGCTGAGATATCGTTTTGCTCGTCCACCCGATTAGAAATTACAAGGTTGAAGGTCCCGTGGCACGAGTGCAGACTTAAAAGCAAAATTTAATGATACTCATACTTTACTCAATATGCCTCGTAGTCCCTCATAATTTCAAGTAACGCGGATCACACTTCAGCTGGCACTCCAAACTTTCCTACTATACAAACCTTTTTTCAATTCCTACTATTAGTTCACACTCTTCCTATTATATTTATTTATATACCTTATTCAAATTTTTTCAATCGTTAATAAAACATTTTTTATTCATCCACTCAAATTCAAATACATTTTTCTAAACGTGTTTTGGATGACACTTGATGTTAATACATTTTTTTAAAATATTAATTCATTAATTAAATTTAATTAATTTTAGTTTTATATTGTATAAAAAATTAAATTTGTTCCGAATGAAGGCAATAAATGGCGACAGCATACATTGATTATCCAACTACTAGGTATGGGAAATTGCAAGGAAATTCGCATTCTATTTTGCCACTTAATATTGTGATTCTGTCATATGTACTTACATACACTAGTGTAAGAAATTAACAGAATTTGCAGATTTGATCGATTATCACTAGAAGTACTGGACCGATTTTAATGAAATTTAATGTGTACATACATTGATACAATACAAAACAAATAACCCTTCAACAATTGTAATACACACGCATGATCGTGCGTAACACTCGTTGGAGTTGGAAGGTATGAAACAGCGGTTGCAAAATAAACAAAAGAAATAGGTTAATAGAGGGTATGGCCTCATAGCTCTACAGACGTGGTGTCATACTTGAAATGAGGCAGTTTATCAATTCTTATGGCAATTGGTTCCACTCATTCAGCAACACTGTTTTCATTTCCTAGATGGTTCTCGGAGGGGGGTTGCGTGTTGCAATTGCCCTCCCCAGAGCGTCCCAGACATTCTCTTTTAGGTTGAAGTCTGGAGACTCGGTTGGCCACTCCATACGGCGAATATCCTCACTCTAGAAATTCGTTGGTCAGAAGAGTTCTATGTGGCTTCGCGTTATCGTCCATTAAAATAAACTCGGGGCCACATGCACCCCTGAAAAGGGGAACATAGGGCTCCAAGACCTCATCCCTATACCTCACACCAGTCACTGAGCCTCTTTCAAAGACATGGAGACCATCCAATTTGATGCTTTCCAAGACTATTAAATCTCCTCCATCATAATTGTCGATTTCGGAGGGTAGGTAGCGGTTCTCTCCATATAAACGCACGGCGAAATCGGTGTTTAAGTTGAAACGGGACTCATCGGTGAACGGAAAGGTCGCTCATTGATCCATACTTCAATCTCTATGCTGTCTGCACCATGCTAAATATACTCTCTTGTTTGTAGACGTGAGTAGAACGCAAATAGTAGGTCTTCTGGAAAACGATCCTCTTTCATGAAGTCCTTTTGAAACAGTCACCCTTGATACATGGGTTCCTCTGGCTGCATACAAGTAACGAGAGAGCTGAGAAGCCCCATTTGTTACGCCTTGCTATAATCGACAAATGGCGATGTTCTCCGACCGTCGTGGCTTTTGGACGACCTTGTCCAGCCTTTCTCTCGATGGATTCAGTATCCTGAAACTGTTTCCATAAGTTACACACGACGCTGGACGTCAAATTGAACTATCTACAAATCTGGACTTAATATTGGCCTACTTTTAGCCTCCCCACAATTCGCCACCTCATTCCATCATCTGAACGTAGGTGGTAACTCATTTTTACTGTTAAAAATGATATAATGTTTACTGTATGAAATGAACCGATTGCTTCAAAATAACACCAAGAAATTCGCCGAGGTGTGCTGGCAAACGAAATACGTCTTAACTTACATTCGCTTATAAAGCCTGTTTTTCTGCTAGTTCTGCTTACACATCCGTGTACGCTTATGTATTTGCCGTACCAAATTTGCATTTTTATGTAGAAGCAGTGATTTTTCATTCACTTCCGTTCTTTTCGTGAAATTTGATAAAATATGCTAATTTTCTTAATTTTTTTCATCAGTGTATTTATATTAATTGTAATTATTTAATAAAACGTAACTAAAATAAAATTTTTCTTTGTTGACCTAAGTAGGAATTGACTTAAAATATTTTTTTTACATTACTTGTTGATTTTGATACTCGACTCCCCTCTACGACAAGTGTTTGTTTCATCTGTCCATAAGCAATGTCGGCCACGAGTTCGCGACTAGGACCCCTCTGCGCCAAGTATTGCAGAAATAATACGGAAATATTTGGTTTTCTTTTTTTTTTTTGTTAGGTTTGAAATGTTTTGGGTACTCAAAAATGCTTTATTCAATTACAGAATCAAATCTACTGTAGGACGATTATTAGTTTAAAGAAGTCTTGCGGATGATATACAGCGGGGTCTATAGCACGTGGTACAGTTTTGAGTGGCACTGGGGGGGGGATTGAAAGTGAGCGGAAGTTGATTAATTTGTAATGGATCTTATTGGACACACATCTTCAGAAATATGGACATTTACAGAATTATGAAAAAATCTGAAAGATGACTCAAAAGATAAATTTACAGCTACTTTGTAAATTATTAAATGGAGAGATTTAATTGTTTGAAGAAAGAAATTGCTTGTACTCTGCTTTTCGCTTTTGGTTCTACATATCAAAATAAAAAAAAAATCCTTCCAAATGTGAAAAATATTTCGAGTCCGCAAAGAAATTGTTTAACAACTGAATTCTTGGAATCATGTCGAATTGAGTCACACATACCCTTGACTTTGCGATATGAAGGTAGAGCTGTACAAGCACATAGTTAGCATTAAAATTTTTATTTTTTATTTTTTTATTTAACTGTGTAATGAAGGAAAATACTTACATTTTATGTTGTCTATTTCTTATTTTAATAAACATGTTTAAAAATACATAATATATGTACAATTTTAATATTTTTATTTTTGTGGAAGAAATAGTTATATTTTATGCCGTTTATTTTTATGTCAAAAAATATCTTTAAATGATACAAAATTAACATATAATAAAACTGTAGATTTAATTTATTGACCTTTATTCTCTGATTCTGTATGTATTATCACGCAAATCAAATTGCTTCAAAAATGTCCTTTGTGACACGCTGAATCATATTGGTATATTGGTTTAGCTAAAAGGTTGCCGAGACCCGTGATCTAAAAAATTGTTTACATATAATATCAGAGGCGGATTAAGGTAGTTGGAAGCCCCTGGCGATAAAAGGTTTGAGGCCCATGGGCACAAGAGTCGAAAAACTAAAATAGTGAAAAGATTCGCTGACCTTGAATTCTCAAAATAAAATGTATTGCTGATAATAAACCTCAACGGCCAAAGAAAAATCTTAACTGAATAAAAAAAAAATTAAAAACCTTACTAAACAGTTTACAACAATACTTCTTGATTTGTCTTTGGAAAATTCATCAATTATTTTTGCCGTATCTATTTTGTCCAAAATATATTGTTCTATACAAATATGGCCGTGTTGTTCAGTTTTTCTTTTCTGCCATAGTACTTCCTAAATAATTTTTAACATGCTTTGAAACTGAAAAAAATCTCTCGCCTGATGCATTCGATTTTGGTATCGTTAAAAATATTTTTAAAAGTATCTCTACATTAGGGAAAGTATCTCTACATTAAGATTTTTCATGATACATTTTTAATGGGGTCTCATTGTACGTTTTCTTTTTTAAAAAATAGCAAAAACTGATCCAATAGATATTTTTAAAATTAAAAAATTCAGTATCGTCTTAGTAAGCTTCATTTAGTTTTTGTGTAGCTTTCTTTGTAATTTCAGGTAATAATCTCTCGTCAAAAAATTCAGTGAAGTCTATAACAGTTTCACATAAATCTCAACAATTCGGGATATTTCTGCTGCTGCCCTATCACATATAATATAATATGAATTCATTATGAAAGTTTCGCTTCTGGCAAAAATTCACAACCGACTCCTTTACTTTCACCGAAAGTGTAGCGTAGTTGCTCCACTTTGAGGATGCGAATCATGTGTACTTTAAATACGCACTTTAAAGTTTGTGAGTGTTATTTATCATTGAAATTTGATGTAATGAGTTGATGTTAGTCCAGAATGACTTTAAGAAGACGAAGAAGCCACAATTAGCAGCTCGTTGAGTTTGAATGAGGTATTATAATAGAGCTAAAAGAAGGTGGATTTTCTTTCCACGATATTACAGGAAGACTTGGTAGGAGTGTGTCCATTGTGCATGATTTTTGGCAGCAGTGGTCCCAGGAGGAAAACTATGGTCAACCACTACCTCAATAAAAATATAGTCCAACCACGCACGGATCACCACTGTCAGAGACCACCGTATTCACCACATGGCTGGGGAACATCGTAATGCATCTACAGCAGAAATTATGGTTTTTTTCGCCACCAGACTAACACAGTGACCTGTAACAAATCAATCGTTTGAGAAATAGATTCCAGTCAAATGCTCTGAAGTGTTCATACCATTAGTGTTCATACCCTGACATGTCACGCTAGACATCATTGGAGAGCGAAGTGGCAATGCGTTGTGTTCAAAGCTGTTTCTCTCTTGATGCCAATGATGGCTGTATATTGATTTGAAGATAGCTAAGTCAGAGCCTGCAAACAACCTTTATGCAATCTTGACACACTCGGCGTGCACCTAGTTTTGGTCTGGGACTAGAAATTTTCTGATTGCAGGAGCACACTCTCGGGATTAATTCACACTCCTTAACTGCAAACTTGTACGTTAGTCTGGTGATTTGAACTGTTGCACCACCATTTGTAAACACCATTGAAGGGGTGTTTTCCAACAGGATTAAGGGCTCTCTCATACTCTTTTGATGCTCTATAGAGGGTCAACGTGTTAAATTAGCCTGCTAAATCTCCAGATCTTTCTCCAATCAACAATAATGGGACATCGTTGGAAGGCAACGTCGGCGTCATCCACAACCAGAATTAAAGAACCTTGTATTGACCCGCTAAGAGCAACAGGCATGCAATTCCATCCCACAAACCGATATCCAATATTTGTACGGCGCATTGGTTCCACGTTTGCAGGCTTGCATTTAAAATTCTGGCAGTTACTCCGGTTTTTAATGTACCGTCATTCCACATTTGAAATGGCTCTTCTCGCGATTACATTAACTTGTGATCCTGAAACTTTAATTAAATATTTTACCTAGACAAATGTATTGCCGAAGTTTCATCAGTCTACAATAATTTTCACTTGGTGTTAGTATTTTTTTTCTCATTAGTGTAAAATGTATCCAAGAGCAACTAAGTACACCTGTGAAATAAAATGAATTTGCTTGACTTAAAAAGTATTTATTTGTTCAAAATAAGATTTTGTAAAAAAAAAAAAAAAACTGCATGCGAAAATTTTGCATAGATTGTAAAAATACAGATATGTGCAAGAAAGATGGCTAGTCGTTGAAGTTGCAATATCGGTTCAAGATCTTTTTGTAGCACGTTGAATTTATGACTGGAATTCATCAAGCTTGGCGCCCCTGGCCAGCCACCTCTTAATAATTATATAAACTGTTTTCGCAAATAATAAGATCATTGTTATCGAGGTCTTGAGCTTTGCACATAATCGTATCAACAATCTGATGCTGGGATATTTAACTGACTATAATAACATTGAATCTCTTTCTGCGATGGTTAGGGGTAAGAGTTCTGAATGAGTAAAAAATACACAATGCACAAGGAGAAAAAAACAAATATGTCTTTATAATTTTTCCCATTAAAGTTACTTCCTTATATCGGAGTATTAGATTGTTATTATTATTATAATTTTGTGGGAGGAGAAAAGGAGCAGTTTCCCTATGTGACAAAAATTAAAAATCAAGAACCGGTTTTACAGTGACCGTTGCGAAGGAATTTTATTTTCTTCCTTTCAAAAAGTAAACCAGGAAAAAGAAAAGGACCATAACTTTAACTTTGAGAAGCGGTCATTACTTAATGGAGATCGTTAAATTAGAAGGTCAACTTAAAAGGCGATTTAAAGTGTATTTCGAATCGAGGAAACTCTCCATTTCAACGATATTTAAAATTTTCTATTGTGCTCGTTCTGTCGCTAGTTTTCTGATCCTCTTGCATCATTCAAGATTACCGTTGATAAAAACAGCAATTGATAGATGTTTTATTTTCAAGGGATTTTATCACGGAATACTTACAGCTGGCCCATTTTAGATGCAACGGAAATTCATAATTATGAATGAAAAAGTAGAAAGTGTGTGTTACGTTTTTCCTTAAGAGATTTTATTAAAATAATAGAGAGTAAAAATAATACAGACTGCATAAAACTGAATACAGTAGTTAGTGCCCCAACTTACGCGATAGGTGATAACTGCGTAAGTCGGATTCGTGTAAGCCGGTTTCTCATAAAAATACATGCAAATAACTTTCAGTTGGGGACGAAAACAAAGGAAAATAAGAATTCAGAAAGAAAAAATGTTTAATAAATTTTAGATAACACAAATACAAAACCGTAAAATCACCGGTTTGATAAAATCTAGCAAAGCTGTCTTCTAGCTCAAAGATTTTTTTTCTTCCGCAAAATTTCTTCATGGGGTGCTAACAATTTTTTTTTATTCCTAGTTTTGTTGGGGGGGAACTATGTTCTTCGTTGGAATTTGTGTTTTCTAAAATTAATAACCTATTTTCAGTTAAACCGAAGCCTTTTCACGTCAGATTCTCAACAGTCATTCGATCTTCTGATTGAACTGGGTCTAAAGATTCCTGTTCTTCAATGTCTTGCTCATCTAGTTCCATGAGCTCTATCACTGATTATGGGAATCCAGCAGCTCTTGAACATCATCACTATCCTAAATTTATTTACCTGGAAAGAAGGACAATTTCTTTAATCCCATTACCAATTTCATCAGGCTCTGCCACTGATTCTGCCTAAGTTTCAGTGATGAAAGAAAAGACAGTTTTTTCCAGACGCCATTTAAAGTTTTTGTGAAACTTAATTCCAATATTGTCCGATGATTCTCACTGCATCTAAAACATTGAATTGTTTTCAAAAGTCTTTAAAAAGAAGTCGTTGTTTTGTCTCATAACTTCATGTCTCATAATTTCGAAGTTAAGTGTAAAAATTTCATTAAATGAAAATAAAATAATACTTTAGATGAAGAAAATGAAAATTTATACAACTTAGGTATCACATTTTTAAATCCCTTAAGATTTGGGTTAATACATATTTTTCTGTTAAAAATTCATATTGGATACAACAGTAACGAAAATGAATGCTATACAAACTCATTTTATTGTTTTAAACTCATATTTGATACATTAATAAATTCAAAAATGAGTGCATTATATAATCATTTTGTTCTTTCATTCTCAAAAATTTGATCCCGTAACAGGTTCAAAAATGAGAATGTACTTGTTGCTCAATTTGAGAATATGCGATTCTCAAATTTGAGTACGCGTGCATCGGAGCTATTTTGAGAATGTGAAGTACTCAAAAGTGAGCTGTTTTCTCTCAGTTTTGAAAATCGTTTCTCGCAGTGTACCCAGGGGGTTTTAAAAAACGGATCGGGGATCTCTGATAACAGAGATAAACTGGGAAAAGACTGCTAGGCAGCGGGAAGACCAGTGATGTTAGGAACGATCTGGTCTTGAATTTACTGCAGTTAAGATTGATACCGGCGTTCCGGGAAAATAGGAAGCTCATCTAGAGTTGCGAGCGACCTACTAGAAAAGCCATTTTGGGCGGTTCGCAGACATTGTGATATTTAATTGAAGATTCGTGAGTGCACATACAAGTAGCTGATAGTTAAAAGTGTAAAATATCTTACTGTGGGAGATACCATAACAAAGGTGTCAATTTCTATTAAAGTTTGTGAATAAGAAAAAAAATTAACAAAGCTGTGGGATCCCTCTCGCTACCCAGGAATTAAATAAACTTGGGTATCACGATATTACAACCCATCTACACGGTGGGTCTTCAGTGGCACTAAGGCTCAAACTCATGACGCACCAACCACGAGTTCGTGCCCATAATCAATAAGCTACCACGGCCACTATTAAAGTGAGGAATAAGATTGAAATCAAGTCGAAAGGTAATTAATTATTCGGTTTCTGTGCATCTCTTTAGGAAATATGATGTTAGTGCGCAAGACAAATGGAGAAATCGGTAGTTCTTATTTTAATTGATCATAACTATATCTCAGTGATAATCGAGAAATTGCTATTCTATTTGAGTACTGTTTTTGTTAACAGGAGATTTGTCAATGTGTGCCGATGACTCTAATCGTGAAAATATTGAATTTTCAGTTGAAAAATTTTCACTAAAATATTGAATTTTCAGTTGAAAAAATTTCACTAAAATATTCGTAAAATATATATTTTATGCCTAAAAGTGATATAATTTTAATTTTATTTGGAGATAAATATTCATTTTATTATGTATTACTACTTAATATTTTGTCACCCTCCTGTTTGTTCGAAACCAACAAGTTAATCGTATCACCACATCTTAAATGAACAGTTTCATTCTAGAAAATACATTGGAAAGAATATAAAAGCGGCTTTTGAGGTTCAGCATAACTTTCATACCCGTTTTCTCGCCTTTAAAAAAGCAATTCAATGTCATCCCAAAAAGAAAAAGGTGAGCAACAATGGATTAGATCCTAATGGAACATTAACAACCGGTTAGAGGAAGAGAAATTCTTTACGATCCGACCCCACCTTTCCAGCAGACGATCCGATTAAAAATATATATTTAAAAAAAAATTCCAGCGTAATAAAACGAGTAGCCCGGTACGACTTTCCCGTGACGTCAGAAGGGGGGTTGAGGATGGAAAGTGAGGAGAGAATCACGAAAAATAACAAAGCATGCATTCTGCGCGTGCCGGGCATTCCTCGTAAGTAGTTACTGGATCATGCAAGCTTGGCCTGTGGATATTTCCGCGATCTGGAGAAGAAGGGGAGGGGGTGCTGTATTCGAAAATTTATCGTCTGCCGTATCTTCTTCCGATGCCTGATGAGCGGGAAATTTGATGAAATGAAGTTTGAAATTTATCGACCATTTTCTATGTCGCGAGAAAGGTTTGTCGATGGCGATGAAATTAAAATTATTGGCGCCTTACGACAATTTTAATCACAAATAAAAATTTCTATTTGGCATTGTTTTTATAAGCTTCTTTATTGTTGCCATTTCATTTCTTTTCATTAATAAACTCATGACACCATAAAATAAAAGATTCAATGCAATGCATTTTTTGATATTATTGAGAGCACTATTTTAGTATATTTTAATGAATGTGAATTTCCGTAAGTTTAATGTTTTAAAAGCCGATTTAATTTTTCATCTTTCTCCACAATTTCCTTCCAACCGTTCTTGAATTCGTAATGAAATGGGGCTGCGCGTTAGCCTAGTGGTTACAATCACGAACTCGTGGCCAAAGTGTAACCGCTGCTTAAAGGGGACCGATGCCTCGAGTTGGTGTAGTAGTTATTAGAAAGGGGGGGGGCAGAGGGGTTCAAAATGGCGATGTCCATCTCTTATAGACCTCGTATAGCTTTATTGCACGATTAATATGCACCCACTCACTCCCTCGAAGTACGTATAATGAAATTTAATGTATAACCTTGGCAAATGTATACTATCAATCACACTTTCACAGAATATGAATGTACGTTTTCCTGAGGACTTGAAAAAACAGCAAATTTTTAATTAATATATACTTAAAGATATATTATGCTATATATCACCTTTTTTTTAATCAAAGTTACATATATATATTTAATTTATTCTCTTACTATGCCTATATGCACTATATGTATTAAGTCTTCTTATTCAGCTGATCACGTGCTTTTTGAAGACTTTTGGGTTAAAAACTTGAGCCATAATAACCATAATTTAAAAGCAGCGGTGGCCGACCAGGGAGCCGCATGCGGCACGCGTTGAATAACAAGATTCATTTCAACTTTATAAAAAAAAATTATTTTGTGCAATATTTTTTACTTTAGTGTAGTGTTTTGTAACATACATGTCCCATAACCGTTCCTGTTTCATTGTGTTGCTTCTGTTTTTATACATATTTATAAGTGAGCAGTATTTGCATTGCAGTGAGCCCCCGCAGCCTCACGCTTAATTCCTGTAACGCTGCTTATTGCTAGAGATAGGCATATTTGATCATTATATTATTATTATTAAATTATCATTGTTTATATACATGAAAAATAATGAAAGCAATACTAATATATATAAATCATTCCTTTTTAAAATTTCACACCAATTTGGGTTGCCCTCTTCTGATTTAAAGTATTATTTGTATGTATTTGATAAGTGCATAACTGTTTTCACTTTTCGTTACTCGTTTTTTTTCCTTTCAAACTTCTTTGAAGTATCTCTGCCAATTTATTTTTATTAGATTCTTTTTAGACTTCCCTATCCTAGGAATCTGGTAGTAACAGCAATCCGGTGTGTTATCAGCATCGAAGAAATTGGTGATAATAATACTTGCTCAATATTAAAAAAAGAAAATATGTGTAATATTGTGAAAGTTTATGGACGAATAAAGATTATGAAATGTCGTAACTGGCATGAATGACATTTCACAATCAAACCACAGAAAGATAGATAAAAAAAAAAATGGTTCGAAGACAACAAGACGGATGATTCAAACTTTCTTTTCCATTGGACAAAAGAAAGGTAGACAAAGTAGGTAGATAAACCGTTGTGCGTTGAGGAAAATGCCAAGAAAGGGTGGTCATTTTTTTCAAAGACACTGATCTACTCAGAGAAATATTTAAAGTGATCGGACGTTGTTGGAGCCGCTCCCTGACTCTGAGCCACTGTGCGGCGGCCATTTTGTGTGCCGTCAAATTATTTTGAAATTATTAATTATATCCTGAGAAAAAAAATAGCAAAAGTCCGGATCTTTCGATCGTTTTATAGAAGCAAACTATCCATAAAATTGTTACTGACCATTTGACAACATTACAGGGGAAAATTATTCATTACTTACCAAAATTTAGACAAAAACAATTGATTGGGTTTGTAATTCATTTGTGATAACAGATCCATCTGCATAGGAATTAACTTTGAATGAAGAGGAATAACTAACTTTGCTCTGTAATAATCGATATTTAATTTCAAAACATTCAGAAGAGTGAATGAGTTCATTTTGGATTAACATTAGAAGGCGATTACCCCATAATAGTTTTAAAAAATCTGTAAAAATATTATTATAATTTTCTACATCTTATTTATGTGAATTCGAATTTTCAGTATTAACAAATATGAAAATGAAAAAAAAAAAGATCGAAACTTTTAAATGTAGTTGACGAAATGAGAGTGGTATTATCCTTTTTACGACCCAGTATAAATGAAATTATCAAAAATAATCGAGCTCAAATTTCACACTAAATATATTCTTATAATTAATTTGTAATAAATTTCTTAAGAAACGTCGGGTTGTCTTTGTCGTAGATATTGATAACATTGAAAATTATTATCATAAACTGTTTTACACTGTGTATGGGTAAAGTTCTTTTGAACTTCTTTTGCCGCCAAATGTTATCCATTGTATTAAAGACCAACAGAAAAAAAGAACTGCTATTATGCATAAATGGGATGTGCACGAAATCAAAAAAGAAAAAAAGGGATGAGGATTTCCTTAACTATATGTTGTTTTTGTATAACAACAAAAATTTTGTGTATTTTTAATTATTAATGTTCTTGCATCGTGTTATCATTTCCGTAATTAAGGATCTTAAAATACATGGGACATGCGGCTTCTGAAACATTCCTCCTAAATACATTCCCTTCGAAAAATTATGTTCATATTCTTAATTAAAGTTGAACCGCAATACATAATAAACTTTTGCTTATAAGCAAGGTTTTACTACCTCAAAATCAAATATTTCATGCCAAAATATTTCTTTTTGAAAATTGATTTTATTTCGGACCCTTAAGTGTTCCTCTAAAATAAATTCAAAGTCAACTTTTTTCTCCATATTTCTATTTTTTTAATGCTATATATTTCATCGAAAAATATACGAAAAAAAATTAATGAACTTTTAAAAAATGCTCTAGTTTTAAGCAAATAATGTCCAATTTCAGGACCAAGGGCTTAATGTTCGAAAAACTTACTCCTTGGAATTGTTGCCTAAAATTTCGAATTTAAATACACAACTGAAACTAATTATTTTTCAAACTGAATAGACATTTCTTTTGATTTTTCAGTTTGTAAATAAATTTCAGAATAAATTTTTTATAATAAAAGCTTTTTTTTTTCTTTTTTTGTTTCCTTTTTTCCTGTTTTTTAATTATTCAGCTATTTTTTGTGAAAAAAACAAATTAATTTTGAACAATTCGAGAAACATTTTAAATTTTTTTAAAACTTTTATTTAAAAAAAAAATTTTCCCTTTGAATGTATACAAAAAAAAAAAAATTATGTGACGCTTATAAAAATCTCTATTTTTTTAAAAAAATTTTTTCTTCTAATTTTTACGAGAAAGATAGAGGGGGGATTTAAACATAATACACTCTGTAATTGGACTATCAAATAGAGATAATTTACTCTTAATTTAAAAGTTTTGTACAGAAGAATAGATTATAACTATCTTAAGACAAACATATAAACTACGTGCTAAGAGACATAGTCTTTCGTTTGTTTTTCTAAAAGTTCAAATGAACAGGATATCGCTTTACAAAATAAATGATAGTGGAAATTCTCTGCAATCTCGGTTGTAAATAAATGGTTAGTCATATCATTAAATATATTTTGGCCAATCTATAAAGGCCTCGGATTGCTTCTTAGTGCAATGTCAATAAACAATCAATTATTGATTATATTTATACTTTTATAGTGAGATTTTTAAAATTTTGTCATTAGGAAGTTTTTTATTAACACTAGATAACTATCAGTGTTACTCTGTAACTAATCATTCTACTTTGAATTAAACACTACAATATTTACTTCACTTCAAACAAATTAATATATCTTAACCCGGGAGCGGTCACGCTGGGCACAGGGTCACCCCAGGCTCCCGAAATCTTTAATTCTAGGAAAAACCGTTTATTTGTTACCTATGACCTTGCCAGTATCCTCCTATATGACACTTTTCAAGGGAATCAAAATACATTTATCGCAAAATTCCCACTTTTTTGGGAGTAGCAAACGTTTTTTACAATCTTAAGGCAGAGTGACTGAGTTCGCTTCGCGACTACTTCTGTTCCAAAGTATTTTTTTATGGACAGTTTACATTTTTCCACTGTGAATGGCTTAATGGTTTTGATTGCTGCGTTGTACGACTCATTTTGGTTTATAGATGCAAATGAACATATATATAAAAGATATGGAGAGAGACATCGGCGATCTCTATTGGATTAAGTTGAAGCTGATCAAGCAAGGGAAATATTATGATGAAATAATGGGTATTAATCACGATAGCTAAAGTAAATTTGAGAAAAGCGGTGAACATGAAACGTTTGAGTTGAAAAAGAAAATTTTCAAATATTACCTAAAAAAACTCCATCGAGAAAGATGTGAAGCCACAAGTGTAACACAAGACACACTGCACCCAGTAAAAAAAAAGCAAGACAGACAAAGTTCAAAATGCTATTTGTCGATCATCAAAAGGCAATAAAACTACAATAACATGAACAAAATATGACAATTTTGCCAGCAAATATATGTGTGTTATCGAAAAGTATTTGTGTCCTTTATTAAAGTAACGCACAATTAAAACATTTCAGTTTAGTTTGGTTGGATTTTTTTCTCAAATTATCAAAGAAAAGGGGAAATATCCTTAAAAGTAGATAAGATACTCTTAATTGAATTATTCACTGGAATTTCGATATTTATCGTCTACAACAAAAATAATTATACAAAAAAAAATTGGAGTTCGGTTAACCTTAGTTTAAAATGTTAACGACCCTAATTAATAAAAAATTCGGATAATTAAGTAAATAATCCACGCCTAAATTTATATACTGTCAGTCCTTTAAAAACTTAAGTTAATTTAAAATGCAAGTGTTATTTAAAATAAACATTCAGTGGCGCACACAAAAAGGGTGTCTTAGGGGTCCGGACTCCACCAAGCCCTTGAGTTCTTTTTGATGGATGATATTCTAATATATATAACTTAAAATTTAATTAAGTACTTATAATTAACAATTTACTTTATTAATGAAAGCTAATTGTTAATTCAATAATTAATTTTTTACTGTTTTTTGTCAACAAAATCAGAAGAATCAATTGATGTTATCTTGAGGTATGATACGAGTTGGGGAACTTTCAACCATGGCCCCCTCCTTTGAAATATTTTTGTGTGCGCTACTGTAAGCATTTAATATATTACTTCAAAAAACAGCAATCTGAAGGTAAACATACTGAATGAGTAAGATTTACAGAAACGTTAATCAATAGAAATTTTTTTCTCATGCTTATATCGGTGTTGGGTTTTTTATAATTATTATTATTATTAAAGGAAGTATTTTGCATATTGTCATATCTGCTATCTCCACGGGGGGGGGGGGGAGTTATCTGAAATAATAATAAAATTTAAAAAATTTAATGTACCATGTTTTTATAACGGACTAAAAAGTATAAAATACTTTCTCTGATCCTTATGAAGGATAAAACCACATGCGAATTTCTAAATTTTCTAAATTATCCTGAAAATTCATACTTTGCAACTTTTTACAGCTATTAGAATTGGAAATGAAAAACAATGGGGCGCATGCAGCAGATAATTGATGCATTAATAGTTCAACTAACAATTTTATTGTACCGCAAATAATGCGAACCAATAATTAAGTTCTGATAGCTACTCTCTACATTCTTTATATGCAGTTATGCATTCAATGCACCCCAGAAAAATGTCATATCTACTTGTAAAGAAGTATTATTCCTTCTCTCTAACCCGGCTAGATGTGTAGGGGGAACTAATTGATTAGACGACATGTGATTCACTAAAATTGTTTATTTGTCACAATATTCAACGCAGACACAATAATAATCCTATTAAGATAAATTTGATCAACACTTAGAAGACTGAGGTGAGACAAGGTAGCTTGGGGATTATATATACGATCATTTAATTATATACCTACGATGACTTATACATGCTCGTTTTTACCTTGGACGCACGTTAACAATTTAACTCTCTAACTTCTACTTAAAATTTGAGCACAGTTCCTGAACTTTCGAAATTCTTTATCCGCTAGATGAGGCCTTGAACACTAATAGTTGGCTGAGTCCTTCTTAATAATTCCAAATTCACACGTCCTACACTGTTTACGTACTACGACCGGAAAGCTTGCTTCTCATTAATTCACTTCACATCCGAGCTACCCTCACTTCAATAAACTTCAATCCTCACTTTAATAATCTTCGATTCTCACTTTAATAATCTTCGATTTTCACTTCCCTAACTCTTCAAACTCGCGAATACAGAATATATATATATATTAAACTTAATTTACATAATCACGTTTTCCTGTCTCGGTGAAAGTTGTTTGAAAAAATGCATGCCCTAAAGGAATCCCCAAAGAAGTTAGTGGATGGCGCATATAGATCCGTTACATGCTTACTAAAGTACACCAAACTCTATTCAAATATTATTTTAGAAATAAAAATAACGAAGCAATGAAAATAATTTTTCATAAAACTCATATTCAAATATAAAAGACAATCAATATCAAATCCGTTTGTTAAAATTTTAAATTCGATGTTGCCACCTTAGAGATTTAGAGCTTGGCGATCACCGCCTGTATGATATTTTTGGCCAAATGAAAAGTCTTGGTGGTTCGCTTTTAATGCCAGTTCGGCATTTAAGTAAAAAAAAAAGGAAAATAGAAGCATTTATTTATACATTCGATTCTTGAATAGTTTTAAACAAAATTAAAAAAATCGATATATTCTGTTCATCTGTCAGTTAGATTTGAGCTATATTCAAGTCTACAGCTGATCGAGAAGTTAGTTATAAATCGATTATAAAATTTTTATCGAAA
Source organism: Trichonephila clavata (assembly GCA_019973975.1). NCBI lineage: Eukaryota > Metazoa > Arthropoda > Arachnida > Araneae > Nephilidae > Trichonephila > Trichonephila clavata. Next base: position 43,125 of record BMAO01004966.1, read on the forward strand.
AAACAAACAAATCAATAGAAAAACGAATCAGAGTTGCATTGTATCGGGTAAAAATTTAAATCGTGTAGTGAATGTAATTCATCGTCATTTTTTAAAAATTTCTGCAGTTTTGTTCTCTTTTTTTTTTATATTCGTTTTCATCTTTCTTTCTCCTTTTCGTTTTTCTTCATCTTTTTCTCTCCTCTTTTTTGGCTTTTCTTCTTTTTTCACATTCTCATGCATTGTCATCCACTTCTGAGCTATGGTCCAAATTCCAAGTCTCTAGCTCATCGGGATGATAGTTTAAAATCAATTACAAAATTCCACCTGTACAGACAGACAAGAAAGCGAGAACAAAACATAATAACCTGGGGACCCGTCTTTGACCCCAAAGCCATGAAATTGAATACCTAGATGCAACTCGACCCTTGCTTGCGACAGGTTGTCTTTGTGAAAATTCGGAGTTGTAGGGCCCTTTGTCGAAATCGGGGCCAAGCTCTTCGGGGGCCTGGGTTCGAAACTAGAATTTCTTTTTTCACATTTCCATGCATTTTCATCCACTTCTGAGGCATGGCTCAAATTTTCTAGCTCATCGGGAAGTTAGTTTAAAATCAATTACAAAATTCCACATGGACAGACAAGAAAGCGAATTAATAAAAACATGATAAAATAGCTTTATCTTTTGTTCTTTTAACTTATTTCTCGTTTCTTCAGAACATAACGTCAGAAAAACATCTGTCTATCACCATCCATCATCTCGGGATAAGTTAATAATTGTTGCGTTGACCCAATTTTCTGAATTTTTATGTTCAAAATAGATTCAAATCATTCGTACATTTCAGATTTCTTTCCAGAAATCTGAAATGCCTGAATTGGTAGGAAAGAAAAATGAATGAGAAGCAATTGGCAGAAAAAAACTGACTTGATTATGTAATTCAGTTGTAACAGAATTAACACTAAATAGAGACGGAAGTTGAGTAAATTTATAAGAAGGCATAACAAATACATTTATTTAAATAGCAATATTTATTTAATAAAATAATACATACAGTTAATTTTATAAATTATATCAATGGTGAATATAATCATAAGCAGAAATTTGACACCTAGCATTCAAATAGTTATTTTGGAAGAAAAAAATCTACAGTTCCCTTGAAGTAAAAGAAAAAGAAAATCTTTGTTTTTCCAATCCCCAAAACTATGAATATTGAATAAATCCCAATGAATTTTGTCACCTCAAATTAAAGCTTTGAGTGGAGGATCTCTTAATATAAATTTTATAGAAAATATTAAATAAGTAATGTGCAACAAAATAATTAAAAACTAATTGAAAAAAAATAATTTTAAAATAACATTAAAATAAAGTGCAGTTTACTTTTCGTCATTTTGATGGGCTACATTCAATTGCGAAGCGTCGAAAGCGATGGCAGGTGCTGATTTTCGCTCCTACAGCGACTGTTTTCCTTCTTTTTCTGTGGAAAGCGTAGTTATGAAACAAAAGGAATAGAATACATGTGTGTCAGACCTTTCAACTGAAAGATTATTTTCATAATAAAAATACTAATCCGCTCTCTTCAAAAAAGTAATCAACTACTTTCTAACTCATTTCTGAAGTTTACCAGAAATGTTTTAAGAAACAAACATTTCGGAGAAATTACTTTGTAATTGAAAATCGAAACATGAAAATTATGAGAATAAATAACTGTTTTTGAAACAAATGTTTTAATTTCTATTTATTAAAGTGCAGATATCAAGGAAATTGAAAAATATCTGACAGAAATCATTAATGTATCTGCCTATTTATCTTTTTAATTTCTACTTACTGGTTAGTTATAAAATGAAGTTGAGACTCGTGTATAAGAATATTTCTAGTAATACGATAAAATAAGGAAAATATAAATATTTCTACGTCTAGCCCAGTGCTCCCCAGCCCTTTTATTAACACGGACTGATCAAAGTTTGATAATTTCACCTCGGCCAGCTGGAGTGGGAGGGGGACGTTGATTGCTTATATTTTAGATCATTTAGAATTATAAATTTAATTTTATTTAATCTTGCCTTCAGAATAAAATACAGTTACATCAAAAAACGAATTTTAAGGGATTTAACATCCAATCAGGGGCGACATAGAATTCCTTCAAGGAGGAAGGGGTCCAGGGTCGAAAATCCAACATTCTCGTAATATACCCGTGGCTGACGTGTCATAAGTTCGAACCTAGCACCGCTGAAGATCCAACGTGCAGACGGGGTTGGTGCAAGTTAAATATGTCCAGATTCTAATGCCTTTGGTGTGGTTTGGAAGTTAGGAGAAAGAATGCAAACTCAGGTGTCGCCCTCGACACTTGACCATGATCGAAATTATGAGGTCCGTCACCAATAGCCCTCGTACAGATTTATAGTGCGACTTGACTCTCATTCACTCCTATCCCACCCCACCCCCTTTTGTCCAAAGCAGCCACTTTTCGTGCCTTTTTTTTTTTAAAAATCTTCCAATCATTTAATGCAGGTTGGTTAAATTCATCCTTTTTTGCAAAATATAATATTTTGTGTTTTTAACTCATTTCACAGAAAATGAAATATTTCCTTATTTTTTTTAAAATTAAATTACTCGTGCTATTTCGTTTCGTACGTTTTAAGGTCTAAAATTAACCTTAAAGTATACCACCATTTCTGTAATATTCCGTCCATACAGCTGTACAAATTTGTGTCGAACCATTATTTTTCAAGTATATTGAAAATGAATAAAACTTAAAAAATTTGTATCCTTTTTCCCCCTAGCCTTAAGAAAGTGTACGTAACACTTTTCAAACACTAAAATAGTTTTTATTTTGTTGAAATTGAGCACTCTGTATTGAAGTCAAGAGATAATTTTTATTGAAATAAATTTAATAAAACTACGTCTTTTCAAGTTAATATCTGAAATAATTGTTTAAAGTTTCAGATTTAACAAAAGTATTATTTTAAAAAATGTTGATCAAATTACTAAAAATTTTTTAATATATTAATGTAACAAAATCTTAAAATTAAAATGCAGACTTCTTTTGGATATTTTTCATTACGGAATGATTAAAAATTATCATTCTTATAAAACAAAATTTCTTCAAGAAAAATGCACTTTTTGATGTGCGAATAAATTAAAAGCAGCAGTAGCTTACAAGGGAATTCTCAAAAGATCATACTATTGATGTTTATCAGCACCTTTTTAAAGAAACGTACTTTCAGCGTTTGCTTTGTTATGTGAATGGGAGTTATCATTCACATATCGTAAATATAAGATGAAAAGAATGCCTGTGTGACTTAAAAACACTTGTTGGAATTAGGTATCAAGATTTCAAAGCAAGCTCATTTCTATCACTTTGCTTTTGCACTCTTCGGGGGGGGGGGGGCAGTGTGAAATTTAAAAGTTTTCATTTACAATTACATTTGATGCTTATTCTATTCTATTTGTTTCCTTTTGAAGAAAAAAAAAGTCATAACTGAGACACGAGCTTCAACCAAGCTAATCTTTTTCTCCAAACATTACGCTAAATATCTTCAGAAGTATCATCTTTATTTTCCGACTTTAATTCAAAACTCGCTGTATAACCCGGCCTTGCCCGTGCTTTCTCGAGTGTGTAACTTTTTCCCGTGGAAATTTCCTCTTTCCCTCTCGATGTTAACACTTCCTGATGTGTATGATTTGTATATTTAATGTCATTAAAGTTCCCTTTTTCGAAATTTCGTCCTTTTTGCCCCGTCGGACTTGTTTCTTCCCCTCTCCATTCTCCATTTAACCCGGCGTTACACGGACATCTTCGAGATTAAAACCTCCCCCCCCCCTCAGGGATAAGATTTTCCTTCAAATTTTTGTTTTCGATCAAACATTTACAAAAAAAAAATACTATGCTTTAGTTAATAAAAAGTATTAATTTATAGCAACAAAGAAACCTTTTCTGATATAATATATTACAAAAGACTCAGCATATTCATTATTGTAACAATAATTGCTTTCTTTGGATCTTAAATAATAAAACGGATTTGAAATAGTTGATTCAATTAAACAACAACAAAAAATCAATAAAGGAAACAGAACCAAACACTTCGCTCTTTGTAACTTGAGAATGAAAGTAAGCATTCGTTCCGGTTTGTGGACATTCCCTGATCCCTACACGTGCCGGCAGCACGTGGTTCAGTCACGAAAGGTCAGGGGTGGTTCTGCCAGGTGGCGGTAACCATTACCTTCTTCGATCAGTTACTTGATCTATCTTTAACGGAGATCCGGAAGGTGAAATTCCTGCAGATGAGTTTTGGCGGAAGATGAATTGTAGCTGCCTTCAATAGAATCCTTCGTGTTTTTTATTTTTAGATAAATTATGTGTTCGAGTGCTTTTAGTGCTCCCCGCGGTCTGACACTTATAATGCGCAACTGCGTAAATGGAAACGGAATTCAGTTGGAATAAAGAAAAATTGTATAGGTGGTAGCTGAAATATGCCTGGTGAGATTGTAAATTACTTCTTGCAAAATTATTCATCATCATCGTAAGTGACTAGACAGCCCAGTTATGAGCCAATACCTTCCTCTGAAGATTTCTCCATAGCGACTTCTGATTGATCTTCAGCTCTTTTCATTAAATGCGAGAAAATCAGATTCCACCACATCAGCCTGTCTCATCTACGGTCTTCCTTCCTTCTGGTTCCACCTGGTCTAAAAAAATACCTTTTTTACTGTGTTGTCATCATACATTCGGGTTATAAGGACCCTGCAGCTCATTTTATTTATCTTAATGTATTCAATAATGTCAGGTTGATTGTATATCCTGTATAGTTCAAAATTAAATCTCCTTCTCCAATTGTCCTTTTCATTTATACCACCAAGTATACTCCGTAGAATCTTCCTTTTAAAAATTATGAATGTGTTTTCTTCCACATTTTTTTCGCTGTCGAAGTTTCAGATGCATTTGTTAAGACAGGTCTGACTAACGTTTTGTAAACTAAAAACTTTGTCTTTCTAGAAAGTAACCTGGATTTAAAAAATCTTGTTAACCCATAGGCATCCCCATCTGCCAGATGTAGTCGATTTCTTATTTCAGGAGATATTCTGTCAAAAATATTTCCTATTTGGTCATTAGTAATAATTGAACCCAAGTAAGTAGAACTCTTTACTTTTTAAAATTCATAACAGCCTATTTCAAGAAAGGGGTCTGATATTTTGTTTTATCTTCATTTATGGCTTAACCCCATTCGTCTCTCCGCTATTTCAGGTGCAAAAATGTCTCTTTCAAGGCAGGAAGAGATAAAGCAACTATATAAATGCTATCAGCAAAAGCATGGACAGAATTTCTCAAGAACAATTTTGATGTAAGAGTTTTTCCGATACTGATACAAAAAATTTGAAGCGTGTTCTTGAAGTGTAAGGACTGAAAAAAATCCAATGACAATATCCATGCATACATATGTCGAGGAGGGGGAGCAAGTGGTAGGACTGGACAGTGAGAAAACTGCAGTAGGGAGTGGAATTAACACAAAGAAATGGAACGAACTGATAGTAAGTGGGGAACCGCCATTCCTTTTGAATGAAACGAAAATGAGAGGGAGGAGAGTGTCTTAAGATGAGTCTGCATCAAAATTACGACTCATAAAAGAAGTCAATAAAATTCGAGAGCAATATATATTTTTCCACAAATGCCGCACAAAAAGTGGCGAGTCAATCGGATAATACGACCAATCTATCACGCTGTTAAAAGATTCAAAAGAAAGACGCAAAGGATAAGATCTCGGCGAACTGTGTGAGGTCGTCTGGGGGAAAGATCTTTTGTGGGAAACCGTAAAGTTCAGTAAAGATAGGTGCCCAGTGATTCGGAATTACGAATTTCGTACACCAAGAATTTGCAATACTGCTCTGGTGTGTGAATATTAAGGCCAAACAGTTTCTTTTAGGAACAAGAAAAAAAGAGATAAAAATAATAATAATTTTTTTTTTTGAGTGTTGGACCGAATATTATAATGATTTGAAGACTGATTAGATCTTTTTAAAACGGCATGGCTGATTCAACATAAATTTATTCGTCTTTCGTTTGTCTTAATGACATCTCGATTGACCTATGTATCTCAGAGAATCTCGAAATAACTCGGCCGCGGTAGGTTAGTGGTCAAGGTCACAACTTGTGGCTGGCGTGTCATGATTTCGAGCCTTATGCTGCTGAAGACCCGCCGTGCTCACACTTCCTCTCGTTGGTGTGGTGTGGAAGCTAGGAGAGGGGACCGCCAGTTCATCTGACCATGGATCAAAATTACGGGGTCTGTCGCCGATAGCCCTCGTGCAGCTTTATAGTGCGAACTCTCTTCTTCTCATTCGACAATAATTGGTGTAGTATAGAATCCATATTTTCTTAGATTTGCTTTCTTTCACAGAACTGAAAGAGTAGACACTAGAATTATTAAATGTTCGAGATTATTTTTATGTAATTGTTGGGTGATGATCAACTTTTTTCTTATTACCAAATGATTTAAAGTATTTATTTTTATAACTATACTTATTTTAAGTTGATTGTTTTCGCTTCAGTTTGATGTTTACATAATATTTATCTTCCTTCAAAACATGTTAAATAACATAAAAATTTTTTTCATCACATTTATGCTAGATTTCCTTGTTCATTAATTCCGTGAACTTAATTTAGAAGAATAAAGCATTTGAAGTTTCTTTAATTTTTTTTTATATAAAGACTTCCTTTGCATCTAATATTTCTAATTCCTTTTTCTTTCTATAATGTCGATTACCAATGTTATTTAATGCACTAAGACAGGTTAATGAATTGGTTTTCATATAAAAAAATTGCTACAAGCAATTATTAATCATTAACACCCAAAAGTTTTATAGTAATAGAATAATTTTTAATTATATATAAAGTATTCTCGTATATATGTTTAAATAATTAAATAATTCTGAAAACTGTTGTTTGGTCCTTTACCTGTCTGAGTAAGAATTTCCAATTTTAGTTCTATCCTTTGACTATAGCAGTGATATTCAAACTGTGTTCCACGAAGCATACCCGAGGGTTCCTCGAGTTAAAATAAAAATCTGAAAAGAAAACTAAAAATAGGGATGTGAAAAAGATTCACGTTCTCTATGGATAACATATATGGGCCCCAAATATCTAAAGCTATGTTTCTTAACATAAATCGCACGTTTCATGGGCAGAAATTTAAAAAATAAATTCGATCAGCCTCTTTTTAGTAATTTCATGTTATTTTTATTATAATATATAATGAAAAAATATTAACTCCCCCCCCCCTTCTTTATGTGTACTATATAGTTTTGAACAGGAGGCAACAGGATATAGTGAATATCCTGTTGCTTGCGATCCTGAGTACCGCAAAATAGTGTTATCCTCATTGCAATGTTTTGCAAAACTAAATGGAATAATTTAGATGATAGAGTTAAAAGTAGTACAAAAAAGCAGTTTTTTCCCTTTGGAAAAAGAAAAAAAAATATAAGGGAACATCTTTGTTTTAAAAAAAAACCCAACACTTGTGAAATAATATTTCCCAAAAGAGAAAACCGAACAAGAATGGATAAATCAGAAGGTTTGACAATGAAAAAGAATCAATTTATTGAAATATCAACAAATTCGACGTTAAAATCTAAATTTAGGTAGGAGCTGCTTCTCAATTTTAGGCTGCAAATTTGTAGAATGCTCAAAAGTTTCTCACAATTATAAAATCTAATGCCATTCTGAACAATGCATCTTTCAAAATATTTCTCAATGTGTATGGCAACAAAAAAAATATATAAAAGTAAATTAAATGCAGAATATGAAATGCGACAGCAGATAGTTTCCATAGATCTAGATTTCGACAGTTTGTGTTAAAAAAAACCGCATATTCCAGTTACAAAATATAATGCAAGGATAGAGGATACAAGAAAAATGAATTAATGCTATTAATGAGTAAATTAATTAATAAGCTAAAAATTTTGAATAAAAAAAACAGTATTTTTTTTAAATTGTTTTACTTAAAATAGCTTTAACATGTTGATCTACAATAAATATTATTTTTAAATATGTTCTTCTAAGGCATTTTCGGATGGGTTTCCTCGGAAACACCTTCTATCAGCGTTTCCCAAACTGCTGGGTGTGCCCCCAGGGGGAGTCATAACCCCACGTAAGGGCTCGAGCACATTGGAAAGTCGAAAATAAAAGATTATTTAAACAAATATTAATTTGCTGAAAGGAAGCAAAACAGAGAGAGAGTAAATTCTGACATTATAAAAAAACCAAAATACACATTTACACTGATATAATACACTAATAAATGTATCAGTACTGCACAATGTATTTGATCATTAATTTATCAATACTACATTAAGAACAGGTTTAATGTTAACTGGGGAATCTCATGGGCTTGTCTAGCACCTAATTTTTTTTAAGGAAAGTTTAATATTAGATAATACTCTACAATCTTTTTCCATGTTGGGCTGAGATCTTTATTTTGTCTTCAAAGTAACCACGGTAAAAAAATCCGGTTTCACAAAGATAGGATGTTGGAAATAGAAGATTAAACTTAAGAAATGGATGATTGTGGGAATATAAGTATTTAATTTAATTAAAGATTGTTTTGAAATCTGTTTCAATTTAAAAATCAGAAAAGAAAAGAAACAGACCCTGTTACTTATAAGTAACCTATACAAAGTTTAATTCTTATCATTATAATTTTTACGGGTCATAATGGAGGTCGCATTATAGCATTAGTGTGTCGAAGTACATTATTATTGCATTCAATTTTATTGTAGGGAGGGGGAGGGGGTGCGCAATGAAAATTGGGTCGCGAATATTGAAAGTTTGAGAAGCACTGTCTCGACAAAGTTGGAAGACGACGCTTCTCTTCAAGAAAACAGTTTGAAGATTTTTTTTGATTTAGTGAAAAATAGGTAGAAACTAATTTTCTACAGTTTCGAGGTTTCCCTTCCGCTCAGTTCTAATTTTTTTCTTTTTAAAAAAGAAAAATAAAAGGAGAAGCAGTGATTGTTGGCACGCGAATGATAAGTAACGTGGATAATAGCGTCCATTAACTCTTTTTATGCCCTTGTTTCAAAAGAATTCGCCCCGAAACGAGAGTTGACCTTCGTTGGCGCCTTTGCTACAATTTTACTTTTATAAATTTTCAGACTGCATATTTGTGCGCTGCGAACCTGTCCGGAGAATGGGGTGTTGCATGGCATCTCAACTATGCCATACTGTTACATGATTTGTATTTTCTGCTCACATCAATTCGAAGAAAAATGTGAATCAGATTAAAAAACGATTAATGAAGGAACGACAAATAAAGAAGTTATGTCTTAATGAGTATTATTTGCTGCGCAGGAAGCAATAAACCGATAAGCAATTTCAAAAATCGATAGAGATTATGACTCTGAATTTTAATCTTAGAATTTCCTTGTTTTTCCTTTTTACAAATTATTCCCTTTCCGTCATTCACTTTTTTAAACTTATCATTAAACTTTGAAGGATTGAATCCAAATTATAGAAACATCTTTCTCTACGAATTAACATAACAACCATCAGAAAATTGTGTAAGGATGCGGCTTAGAATCGAATAAATATAGTCTCAATATAATTGTTCTCATTCACTACTTCTGTTGTAGCGTAATATAAGCTGATCAAACTTTTACACAAATTCCATTCAACATGAAAGTTCAATCATAGTATTTATATGATGAAATTGAAAGGGGGAGAAAAAAAGATGGATAAAATAAAATAACCACGTCATTACTGATATCCAATTTTACGTAATTAAAATAAATCTAAAATGAGATCTAAAAAGTGTGAATAATTCGTTATTTTTATCAATATTACGAACTTTTAAACACATGCATGCACTTATAATTGCTCTAATTGCCCATCCAAAGAATGTTTTTTCTTTCAACTCTAAGCCCCACCCAATTTTCAGAAGCATTAACATCGGGAGAAAAGAGTGCGGCTTAGATTCGAGTAAATACAATACTTTAAAATATTATTTCATATTTTCTCAAAATTAATTCGAAATAAAGATGGGACATTTGAGAAATCGTTGAATGCAAAATTCAAAAATACAACTTGATTAAACATAAAGTAATAATAAAGTTTTTTGTGATTATATAAACTTTTTAAATACCTAATTAATTTTATATGCAGGCTTTATTACCTAACTAATACAATAAATACAACGTGCATTTCAAGATGACAAAAAAATTAGGCCTTCTGATACTCATATTAGTACCGTAAAGATCACCCAATTCCAAGCGTAGTAGCTCCCCCCTCCTTTAACAAATAGTTAATTTATAACCCATCCCAATCGCTTGCCTGCAGACGATAATTATCCGAAAGAGCACCGGATACTATATTCCTCCTCCCTTCATCATTTTCCCGTCTAAATACAATCTAGGAGCACAATTGTCGCGGTGGAATCTATCAGACAGGTGGATCTAGTCACGATTTTCTTACACTCCCCCCACCGACTTCCTTTTTCTAAAAGCGAGAGGGGGGGGAGGTCAAAAAGGTTACGCCTACCGAATAGTATACACGTTCCTAAGTGTACATCGAACCATTTTCTGATAAAGTTACAAGTATGTCTCTATGTCTCGATTGCGTAATTATTTTTCGGGCAATAATAGAAAAATTCTGTTCTTTGTAAAACTGTGGTGTTTTATATAAGGAATCACTCGTTTATTGATGCTTCTGACGATGATTTAGGTTCCTTTTTTTTTCGTTTGGTTAACCACACTAGTGATTGGATAGAAATTAACATTTAGTTGAAAATTATATTGAATTAGTTGTCCAAAAAAAAATGACCAACTCTCGCTGCTGTCCAAAACTCACATCATCACCACAAAACTGACGTCATCAATCAAATTAAACTTAAATTAAGTAGTCAACAGAATAATTATTTAATTTAGTCAGCATAATCATAAGCTCATAAAATAGAACTTTCCTTTTATGGGGGGGGGGATTCTGATTTTTTCTTCTTCCTTTTTTACCTGATTTTTCATCTTCAATTTACCAATATTTCAAATTTCATGAAATTCTCACCAAACGTTTCTGTGTTACGGCAATTAAAAAAATTAGTCCTCTATGTGACAAATCAAGAGTCATTTAAATCTGCAATTTCTTTTGCTGGATGCTGTCTGGAAAATTCAAACCACTTCTTACCCTCATATGTTTTTATGTGGCATACTTAACTAGATGCGGGGGGACTACCCCCTATGGGTGTGGGTTGGACTACTGTACAGATTACATGGATGTAAGTATATGTTCCTGAAAATCGTGATCTATGTGTTGTCCCCGCGGAATGCACGCATTTATTTGAGAAGTTTTGGGGGCAGCGGTCAAGCGCGTTAATTGAGCAGCTACCAATATGCGGAAGGGAGGTCAGGGGGTCGTGTAGGGTGTGGCTGCGGATATTTCACCGTCCTCATTCCATTCCCACGATCATCTCAGAAGGGGAAAAAGGGATCCTCGGCATTCTACCAGACTAGACTTGGTGTGTTTATGTTGAATGGAACTTCTTAATAGATACTTACACCTGTTTGGAGAATCAACAGGTAAAAAATGAATTGTGGGTCACGCACTGATAGATAGAAATTGACTCAATTGTGTGTGTAATATGTGTTTCGATTGACCGCAACTCTGCTTACTGGTCCTTGCCCCCCTCCTCCCTTTTTGAATCTTTTTTTCGTGTGTTCTTCATTAAAATTTATTTTGAGTATAATTTGAAGAAGCATTCAGCAATGTTAATTTGTTAATTCCAATCAGTATAAAAATGTGTGGAAGGATCATTTCTCTTCCATTTATTTTTATATTAAAATAATAATGGTGCGATTAGTGTGAGAAATTTAAATTTAAATGAATTTCTCCATATTTATTTTATTTTTGTCGTAATTTTGATTTTGAAAAATATTAGTTACTTTATTTTGATTCTCTCGGTGAAATGAAGAGGGTAAGCATTGACTCCGTAGAAATGATACAGTAAGAAACAATGCCTTGTGAATTTAAATTTTTAATCTTGAAATTCGTTAATGGTCTAAATCAGTGGTCCCCAACCCCCGGTCCGTGGATCAAATAGCACCGGGCCGCACAAGGAACATTAAATTATTTTCATTTCATTTACAGTGGTGTATTTCTCTCAGATATGCGTGACCTTTACCTTTTATGGAAATCTCTTTATATTCCATTTGTATATCTCTTTATGCTCATTCATTGTATTTTATACTGAAGGCTTGTTTAAATAGAATAAAATTAAAGTTATTAATTCAAAACAATAGAAAACATAAACAATCAACTTCTTCCCCCCCCCCTCAACGGGCCGTGGTAAAATTATCAAATGTTGACCGGTCCACGGCAGTAAAAAGGTTGAGGATCACTGGTCAAAGTAACAGATCTCTAATAGATTATATCTGAATTAATCTTTCTCTTTTGATTTCTTTTATTAGCAAAGGAAAAATCAATACTTCTCCAACTGAATCTTTTCGAGATATTTTTCCCTGTACTCGTGTACAACAGGATAGATTGGAAAGTTTTTTTCGCAATTTCAAAAAAGCCTACCTATGTAAAAAAGATGCTCCATAATTTGTAAATGGAGGTGCAACGTCGTGAATCACTTCACTCGGGGGTAATGAGAGGGATCGCACTGCTTTGGTCAAAAGGCATTTTATTTACCAATCAGTTAAAAAATATTAACTCCATTGTTAATGTTTCTTGTTTCGCTGGAAAAAAGTCCGGATCAAGTCTGTTGATCTTCAGATGTCCGTCTCCCGGGTGTGGCTGTCCCCGCAACCTCTTTCACTTGTATCACCCTGGAAGATCAAAATCTGGTGCGGCTGTCCCACAAACTCCCCCTTAATTTCCAGAAAATCAAAATTAAGTAATAGAAACAAAATACTTATCTACCACTGATTCTAAATCCGACTCTGACCTACGCTTCCCCTGTTCAGGAATATGCAGCAAAGATTCATATTAATTATTTAGAAAGTCAAACAAACTCTTAATGCTCGCTGGCTTATGAGGAACGTAGACCTCAGAGCTGCGAGTAAAATACCCACTATTAGACAAACGGTCAGGAGAAATGCTGCCAACTTCTTTAATGCAATTGACAATACTTCAATCACTAGCATCAAAAAATATACTCCTGGTCTTCATTTCCATAGACTCAGATCAATCCTAATGGATCCTGCTTTTCTTTATTTTCTAATTAGACTCTCTTTTACCTATATTATTTTTCTTTTAATTCTTAAATTATCTCTATTTACTACTAAATGATGGGTCGAGCTTTTCATATAAATTTAAACGCAAAAATTGCTGACCTCTCTGTTCAGCCCTCCACAGAAACTCTACTCGATACCAACTCATTTTAACTTTTTTACCTCTATATATTTTCTTTCTTTAACTCGGACTCCTTTACTGCAAACGGATTGGCTAGGCTCCTTCCATTCCCATCACGACAAAAAAATAAAATTAAAAATAAATAAAAACAAAAACAAATAAATAAAAAATCATTTATGTCAAGATTTTTTGCATGAATTTTTATCTTTATTTTATTTGTAAATTTATTCATATCAAAATTATTTCTCTCTTTTTACTTTTTTTTCTCTAGTTATTTTTTAAATATTATTTATTAAAAAGGGCCATTTGAAAGAGTCATTCAAAATATTCTGAATGGAGATGACCATTCGGAAGAACTAAGTGTCCCCCCCCCCGCACACCAAACTACAAAAACTACAACTATTAATTAAAATGACATGCACAGACAACTTTTTATAGTTTTTTTATTTTATTTTCTGAAAAAATAATAGCACAGTCAGAAGATAACTTTGAACTATCTCACAATTATAAGAAAGGCTCAGTTTTTGATCGTTTTTATGGTTATTGAATGAATATATATTTTAGAACCGTCTTTTCATTGTGAGACAATGTGAGCACAATTCTTTCTGGCATACTTTCAACAAGTTCCCCCCCCCCCAAATTTTCGAATAAATACCACCCTGTGCTGCACAGATGTATTTTCAAGCTCTTTAAACGAATTATATTGCCTCCTATTTGCATGTACTTTTCTTACAAGATTATTTTTTTTAACGTTTAAGGATAGGAAATTAGCTGGTCAAGGTTAAAAAAACTAAATTTTTTCCTTCAAATATTTTTTTTTTTGTTGCTGATGTAGAAGTGTGCAAGAATTTCCAATTGTGGAAAATTATTATCTCTTAAATATTAATAGTATGTCGAATTCGCAAATTTCAGCGGCAGGAATTTTTCGTATAGAAGCAAGAAGGATTACGCATCTTCAATCTCTGTGATTGTATGCCTGATCTCTTTTGCCCCAAACCATCGATTCCAAATTGAACCACATTTCCGACAGCTGTTTTAAATCTTCAAATTTCTTTAGCTTTTTATGGTGAACTGACATTTCATTTCAACGTAAAAATCACACTTTGCGCACTTCTTTTCATTTTCGTCAGTGCCTTTCTTCGAATCTTTTGACCAATATTCGTTTGACAGAATTTCAAAGTGCATATGGGAATCAGGTTAGGTACCCAATTACAAAATTTGCATATCTGTCTGTCATTATTCGCACGTAAGGCAAATAAAAGATAATCCTTACTGTCCTTACAATTATAAGCATTATAAGGGAGCAATTATATATTAACAATTATAAGAGAAATTATTTTTCCCTATTACTTTATTTTTATATTTTTTAAAAAACAATTTTTATTTTTCTTAAAAGGGATATATTAAGTATTTTTTGCATACCCTTGTCACCGCGGTCGCCAAATGGTCATTATTGCGAATTCGTGGCAAGCGTTGTTGAGAAGTGGGTTCGAGTCCCGGTGTCACCGAGTGCGTCGTGTAGACGAACTGATGCCCTTTAAATCTTAAAATTGCGTAGTGTGAAAACAGAGTGATGTACCAACTCAAGTGAGTCGTCCTCGTTACTTGATCAAGATTCAAATTGCAAGATACGTAGCTGATAGCATTCGAGCAATTTTAAAGTGCGACGTTAATAAAAAAGTCAAATTAAATCATACCCTGTATGTGTGTGGACCACAAATATTTTGTTCTCAGTTTTTCAAAAAACAAATTCATTTATTAATGTGTGTTAGTTATACAATTTGAGGGAAAAAATTATTTTATTACAACTACTAATTTTATATAGAGAGTACATCCCTATTTAATTAAATTCAGAACAGTATAAACGTTAATATTCATTTATGCTTATATAATAAGAAAAATTTATTATTATTTCCGTATGTTGAATACTTGCACACATTATGTGTACTTATCTCAAATAAAAGAATTTTCTTTTGGGGATTTTAGTTAATATTCGCGCGAAAAAAAGAAGAAAGAATGGAAATAATTCATAGAAAAAGGTCTTAGGAGTACTTCTGTGAATTTTCCGAAGTTTGCTAAATGATTTATAATTGCAAATATTAATATGGGATGACTCATCCTCTAAAACATTCCTCTTATCCTCTAAAACATTATATGATGCTTAGGTGCATTTTTGAAACTGATCTAAATTATCATTAAAGAAAACTCATTAGAGTACATAAATATAATACTTGCACTACATAAACTTTCAAAAACTTTACATAGCATGCAGAAAATTCAACCAGCCACACTACTTGTTTTTTGCTACATCAATTTTTGCTTTAATCTTGCATTAGAACATTAACTATTAATTGAAAATGAAATTTTTTTAGTGTGCAGTATAGTTAAATCAAAATAAAATGTAATTACACAACAGTAAGTTTGAACAATAACAAGCCTTATTACTTTATTTTTAAATGAATTGTGTATAATTAAATCTCATAAATTAATAAATGAATTAAGCTAGTAATTATATATAGACTAATTCACATGCGTTACTTGTTTCAATATGTTGTTTTGAACAAAAATTAGTATTTCCTTCTGAGTAAGTTTCTAGCTACTACTCTGTCAAAATGATTTATTTTTTCTATTTCAAAAATCCCTTCTATTCCGTCATCTTCCTGTGTGTTGTGGTATTGGTGGAAAGGAAAATGTTGAACACGTGCTCCTTCTGTGTTGTCAGAGAAAGAAAGATCCTAAGAGAGACTGGCTCTCCAGTGTGTTAATGTAAATTGGGCTCCAGATTTTTACCCACTTATTTCCACCAGAAGTGACCATTTCTCTAAATTCATTGTAAACACATTTGAAATGCTTCACAACTTTTAAATTTTCTTCCTTTTGTATTGTGTTTCATACTGTATGTCCCGGGTGACACTTCGTGATGCCCGAGGATTTATAAATATTTTCAATTAAAAAAAATCGCTTCTGTTTTTTTGTTAAGTGAAGTGTTTTTATTTTCATCCAGCTGACTCGACTTGGTCATATTTAGAATAACGCAACTTTCAATATCCGCCTCTCGTTGGACAGAGAAGTCTTTGCATAGGTGCCACCATTACTTTCTCACGCGGCGCACCCAAAAAATGCGTCTCTCTCTCCGCGTTGCTATGGAAACTCCTCCGAAGATCAGGATTGGACGCTGCAGAGCTTCTTCGTCCGCAACTGATTCCGCCCACATTCCATTTCTCCTGATTAAGAGGATGTAATTATCAGTGGCGTGAAAACGAAGATCGGATGCAGACGGATGTAGATGTGCTTTTCCCTGAAGGCTGCACTTACTCGGAAGAAGGATGTAGGAGAAAGAAAAACAATTACGCCTAAGGTGCATCCTGCTAGACCTTAATCACTTCGAAAAAAATAAAGATAAGTCATAACTCTTGTAAGGATGTAATGTGACAAAAAAAAGTGACGTTTCTTTTTTTTAAAAAAATTAGTCTTCTCTTGTTTAAAAAGAAAGAAAAGAAAATGCATTTATTAATCGAAGAAATCGGAGTAACTTCATCGAATCTGTTATTTACTATACAATTCGCGCGGCCTGAATGGTTGAATGGTCATGGTAGAGAAATCTAATTGACAAATTGTTTCTGTCGGATCATGAGGCCGTAGTAACCTAGTAATCAAGATCACGGATTCGTGGCAGGCAAGTCATGAGTTCGAGCCCAGTACCACTAAAGACCCGCCACGTAGAGTGTGTCGATGCACGTGAAATATATCGATGCTCGTGGTGTGGAAGTTAGGGGAGGGACGTGCCAGTTCAGGTGGTATCCTCGGCACTTGACCACGGCTCAAAATTACGAGGTTCGTCACCAGTAGCCCTCGAGTTGCTTTATAGGGCGTTGTTAATGAACACTCAGTCCCGTCAAAATGTTTTGGGGGAATATTAAAGACTAATGGACATATTTATGTAAAAAATATTAACAGTCTCCCTATTTATTAAAAATAAAAGAAACTATTACTATATTTTGTTAAAATGCTGCAATAGTACGCTTTACTCATTATTATTTTTTATTTTTTCAATTTTCTATATTAGTTCAAAATAACCTCTTTGCTTGTCTCATACACAAGGAAATAAACCATCATTGAACTCCAGAACAACTCGAAACAAAATTACGAGAGAAAAATAGGGCAAAAAATTTATCGTGTTAATTGAAGAATTTATAAATAAATTTTTGGAGTTCCAGAAGATTTATTCAGTTAATAATCTTTTGTATAAGAACAGAACACATAATATTCTGCATTGTCAGTGGATACACAAGGACTGTTGGGATTATTTCAAATCTCTATGTAAGTAAGGTAAAAACTCTTAATTAAAAATTAAGTAGCGAATTTGGAGCAATGGGTTATTCTCCACAGCATTAGTTGTTGCTAAGGTTATTCTAATAGCTCTCCCATTTTTTTTAAAGTTCTTATAATGGGGGAGGGTGGGCACTCGTCTCGCCCTTTCTTGCTATAGGAAACAGCCTTTTGGGCATCTTGATCAGCTTTTCCCTTTTTTTAATTTATTGCTGTGGGCTTAAACACAGTAGATCACATATTTAGGTAATTTTTATTTCAGAAAAGTTCATTTTAAATTTCCAAAGTAATCTGATTTTGGAATGATTTTGTAAAATTAAAATCAATGAAAAATTGGTAGAAAAATATGATTTTTTAAAGTATTATTTTATCGACCGTCTGACAGAAAAATATTACAGAAATCTCCGCTTGTAAGACAGAATAAGAAAATTCAAACTTGTGAGTAGAGTTCCTCGGGGTTCCTTGATAGAAGATGCACTCGATGTAACCCATTCAAAATCCAATATTGAACCCGCCTCTGTACATCTCCTACTGTGAAGAGCTTTCGAAGACGTATTTTGTACAAATTGATCATCAGGATCAATAAAAGTATATTTTTGTTTATGGAAATACATAGAGGATGAATCACAAATCATTATCATCATTGAGATATTAATAAGGAAACTACTTTTTTCAGCTTCAATGAAAACTGCAAAAAGTTGTTACAGATGCTTTTTTGACTGTTAAGGATACTTTTATAAATGGTTTGAATTCATAACGAATTTAAACATTCATACGTATTGATGTTATATATGTAGGGTTGGATATGTGCGATGTCACAACCCCTCCCCCTGTACTTAGGGTGGAGTAGTCCACACTGACGTCACACCCCGCCAGGAATGTCCGACTGAAGGACACACGGGAAATGAGGCAGACGGACGTTAGAGACGCTAAGCTATAGACGTAGGAGGAAGACGTTCTCCTTTGATGTTTACTATAGTTTAATTATTTCATCCTTCATTTTGTTCAATAAAGCATTTATCATTATTAGGTTGTAGTTATTTTCCCATATATATATTCGTATACTCGTATATTCAGGCATTGATGTTTTCTGTAATAAAATGTATTGATAAGAAATTTGGTATCAGTAAAGTTGAAAGTACCTCTTAGGAAACAATTCACAGATATAATAAGCGTCATTGCTAATAGTAAGGATTTTTTTTTCTTATAACAGTTTTAAAATTTAAAAATATTACTCTATTAAAAAATTTCCAAGTGATACACATTTATTTCGTACTAATTCCTGGACGGTTGTCTCTTTCTGATCTATTTAAAATTTATATAAAAAAGCACAGTTCCTAATTTTAAAAAAAAAAGATGGAAAACTAAGGACTACCTGATTTATTTAACCCCTTAAAGGATATATCTGTCGTTATTTATATTAAAATATTTGCAACAACTCATTTTAGTTTTTTTTTCCAGATAATGATGAAGATCTCAGAAAGCTTCCTGGTGGTAAGACTGTAAACCTATTCTCGTTATTTTCTGTTAATAGAAATTAGAAATTGAACAGTAGCTTTATGATGCAACTAAATAGTTTTAGAATTTTTTGAAACATATTTGGATGAAAATGAATGTTTCTTAAGAGTAGGAAATATTATTGCAGAAAGTTGAGCAATAACAGTTTTTTTAGTAGAAAAGGAATTATATTTCTTATGCATACGCTTGGGCTGGGGCTCTGATAACAGTCGTAGTCTGACTTTCCTATAATCCAAATATTTTTTTTATTATATTTGAATAGTTTTATTTAAAGTAATACTTTACATTTCTTCTAAAACTAAGAACCACGAAAGATATTTTTGCTCTTGTGTCTCAATTTAAAAACCATTGTGAAAATTTCATAATGTTGTGAATTTAAATTTCAAGTTTCGTGGCAGAAATTATGTACTAATAAGTTCATTATTCTAGAATTTTATGTTTACATCTGTAGTTAAAATTGATTTTAGTTGCTATTGTATTCAAAAATCATTCCAATGTTCTTTTTACTAACCTTAAAGCTTGTCATAAAATACGGAATATGTTTTTGTCACATTTGTTAAGGCGGTGTCCAAAATCATGAGTACTTTCGAATTCATGGAAGCAACTATTTAAACGTTGCTGCTGGAAATCACTTTAGCGTGGCTTCCCATGGCGGCATTCTTACCAATAAATTGAACCATTAATGATTTAACTGTAATATTTCCACTCCTTCTTAGTAAGCTTCCTAAATGAAAAATAATTTATAATACAGAAATAACAAACTTAAATAACTATCTTAACACTGTCAAATACTTAAATATACATACATTGTTGTTTCTCATACCACTGACTGACAGTGTCACATCGAGGCCCACGAAACTCACCGTGACAAGGGGCTAGTTTTACGGATGTCGTTAGCCGTAGTTTTGATCACCATACAGGTCACAGTACGATTTAAATCGGCTCCAACCCAGTTTAAAAAGAGAATATCTTGGGGGTTGGTCAGGGGCCCAATGTCTCTTCCCCTTCCTCCAATCTCACGAGAGAACTCGTGGCTTGACGGCTATTTAGAATACCCCCATGCCGCAAAGGCACCATACATTTACAAACACCCAGGCCTTTTCGGGAATTCGAACCCAGGCCCAACGGTACAGCCTGTGGCGTAACGGAGAATATTAGCCCCCCCCCCTGCAAAATCAGCTTTTGGGCCCTAAGATGGATCTTACAAAGGGTATATACTTGGTATCAGTTAGGATTTGGGCAATGCGGGGGTGTACGTTACGCCATTGGGCATAGTAGTAAGCGTCACTAACCACTAGGCCCGATGGGCAGTATAGTGTTAGTAACGTATATGGGTTAAAATAACAGGTGAAAAATACAGATAAGTTTTTCACTAAATAATTACAAAAAAAAGGGAAACTGCAAGAAACAATTTGTAGTTGCCATATTTTTTTAAAAATAATTCCAAGAGGCAGAAGACTGAAGAGCCATGACTTTTTATGCAAAAAAAACTCCCGTTTGCCATCCACTGCCCTAAACCATAACTCCCGGTGTGAAGCTATGAGCTGTAATCCAACCATTAGGCTCTAATCTGACTATCATGGTATAGGAACAGCAGCTGTCAACCCAAATAGTTACACCTTTCCCTTTGATGACGTGTAACGTTACAATGAGCATCATGTTACACTGCTGACCACACAAAATGCAACACCAAGAAATGCCAGAGATATCACAACGAAATTTATTTGACAGGTAACATGTTGTACAAAGATCAAACGATTAAAATTACAGCCTCTTGTGACGTGTGCATGATGACAAAATCAGTAGTTTAGTGCAGCCACCATTGCTGGCTATAACCGCTGCTACACCCCTCGGCATAGAATCACTGAGGCTTCGGATATATTCTTAGGGTACAGCAGTCCATGCGGCTTCCACATATTGCCAAAGTTGATATTGTGTATCCTGGGCCAGTCATTATGAAAGCATGGACCACACATTTTCGATTGATGATAGATCGGGAGAACAAGCAGGCTAAGGAAGCAATTTGATCTGATGGAAAGAAGAACTCTTGAATATTGCGTATCCCGTGTGGTCGCACATTATTCTGTTAGAATATGGCTGGTGGCAAGCGTTGAATGCATGGGAGGACCACGGGCTCCAACACCTCAGAGATGTAGTGCTGGTTATTCAGTGTACCGGTAATGTGTTCTAGAGAAGAGCGGCAGTGAAATCCAATACCACCCGAAACCATGTTAATGGTGCAGGATCAATGTGGCGATACATAACTCAATAGTTTATAAGCCTCTCACCGCGGTGTCTCCAAACTCGAATCCGAGCCTCGTGAAATTGCAGGCAGAAGCAGGATTCGTCAGTAAACACATAGTCGTTCTATTCCATAGTTCATAATTGCCGTTTATAGCACCAATGGCAGCGAAAACACCTGAAGTTTTCAGTCAAGGGTAAATGAAGCAATTGACACCTTGCGTACATTCCACTCTATTGCAAATGGTGTCGCATGATACGAGCGGAGACCGAATGATGAGTAGCAGACTATATCTGCTATGCTATGGTTCGTGCTGGGACTGCGCGATCCATCACTGCCTTGCTCACAATTCGCCTGTCATCACGGGTAGTGGTTTAACGAGGTCGGTGTGATCGGCCCTGTCAGTCCGACATCTGCTCCTGCATCCAGTTATGACAGATCCGCATCACAGTTGCTTGGTTTCGTCCAACACGTTGACCGATTTCTTTGAAGGACAATCCACAATCCTGATTGACTACTATTCTTCCTCGGTCAAATTCAGAAATTTGGTCAAAAGACGCTCGATGTCATCCAAGAGGCATAGGTAAACAGCTTACGGGGGGGGGACATGATAAAACAATTGCCGTACTTCGCCTATATCTGCGTTAATCGCCTCTCTGTTCGCCAATCTGTTCTTCCGAGAGCGCTTGAGAGTTCGAAAGTTAAATGCTTCTGAGACTTGTGTGTTTTTAAGTGGAACTTGCAAGTCGTTGTACAAAATATTTTAAATTGGAATTATTTTTCGTATATATTTTTCGCATTCAAAGCATTTATTTTTGATGTATTGATCAAAAAGAATTGATCTTCTGAACCACAGTAATTTTTGATCTAGCGAAAATCTATTTAATTTCATTGTTATACTCTAACACAATGTTCTCCGTTTTCAGATTCTCATAAACACTGTCAACCTCAACATGAAGGCGGCATAAAAATATTTCCAACATTTTTTTTTATCATATTTTGGTAATTTCAAAAAACATCTACCAAAAGCAGTTATAAGTTTATTAAGTTTATTTTAAGTGTGAGCATTATTATTTCTAACTACTCAAATAACATTAATTTCTTATTAAAGCTTTAAAAGAATCGGTTATTAAGTTATATTGCCTCCCTTTACCTCTGATTAATTTTTTTATATATAATATACGTGACTCAAACAATTGAGAGTACACCTTCCTTTTACTTTTTCTTGATATAAATTCAACTTTCAATATAAATAATACATTTACAAAGAAACGCAATTTTTTTTTTTTTTTACGCATAACAAATGGTTTAATTTAAAATTAAAATAAAGAAAACAATCAACGGAAAACTTCCAAAATGAAAAGTTTTAGAGGCATTTTAAATAAACATATGCAGATTTTTATCTCAAATTCAGAATATAGCAATGAAATTTTTGCAATATCTTGCATTAAATTAGTGTCAATATTTAGTTTCATGTCCTTTGGCTCTACACGTCAAGGTACCGATTCGACAAACTTTTCGGTGGTATTTGAAGATAGGTTGCCCCATTCTCTCTCTCTTCTAGCTACACTTGTTTTAAAATGAGTTTTGTTTCTATGTTTGTGTTTTTGTACCGCTGTTTTGAGTGGAACATGATTTTCTACGACACTGATATCGGGGGGGGGGGGGGGCTGAGGCGGTGCGTTTAACTGCTGTTTACAATGAAAAGGACATCGCATTTTGTCGTTATGTGCCGTGTGTTTGGGGTCGTTGTTCTGCTGGAAAAGGAAATTTTCATCAAAATTCAAATTTTTAGCACTTTTTTTTAGATTGGTGCAAATAAAATCCAAGCAAACTATATGTTTCAGAAATGGAAAACTAAAAGGCTAAATGTTCTACTTCGGATGAAGCAGTACAACCCCAAACCATGACGGAGCCACCACCATGCTTAACTACAGGACGTACATTTTTATATATTTACTTTCATCACTAAATATATAACTTTCTTCCAAAAGTTATTGGTCTTCAATTGATGAGTTTTTGCAAACTTTTTCTGATTTTGAAAGCTCTTGGACGGTTTCTTTCTCACATTTCAATTTTTCTCTCCAGCTTGTCAAATTGTACTTGGCACAGTTTCACTTTTGTTTATGATTTGACAATTTTCTGCATTAAAAGTTTGAGTGCTCTTACTTTAAGATCAATCTTGATTTCTTTAAAAATGTTCCTTTTTGTAACTCGGAATACCCTTCCTTCCTCTTTCACATTTATTTTCAATCCATTCCATTTTTAAATTTTATAATGATTTTCAGCATATAAGTGTGGCTTCTACCAACAATTTCAGCTATTTCAAGATAAGATTTCCTTTCTTAAGTAATTCTTAATACAAATTTCCTTACATCAATACTGATTTCTCTTTGAAGAGCTATTTTCCAGTTAGATGTTTGGCTTTAATTTCATCTAACGAACTTAATTACGCAAAAATTATCATTGAAAAGATAAGATTACGCAAAGTTAGATTAAAATAGCAGAGTCAAATAGAAAATATTTAGTGGTTGTTTAACATATTTTTCATAAGTGTATTTTCAATTTTTTGAGGCAGAAATCTGCATATGTAACACATGGGCTGAAAAGTCCCGGGCCTAACAAAGCAAATACAGTTTTTTTGGTTCAAAATTAGCTTTATTCATCAACGTAATCTCCATCAAGAGCAACGCAATCATTCCAGCGCCGCTCTAACATTTCAATACCACTTTTGTAGAACGATTTATCTTTTGCCTCAAAATAGGCCTCAGTTTCAGCGATAGCCTCTTCATTCGTGCAAAATCTTACCGGCGAGCATTTTTTTCAGGTCTGCGAACAGCCAGTAGTCGCATTGCTTCGCTTGAACGGTATTTTTTCCCATCAAGAAGCAGTGTAAAATTAAAACACGAAATTGTTTTTGATCCATTGTTCTGAAAATAACAAAAGTAGCGTCACTCTTAGCACAATAACTCACAAACTAATGAATAGAATATCATGAAACTTTATATAACAGCTGTCTTTTGAAGGTTAGTATTAACTGAAAAAAAGGTGACTGCAATAAAACTAGCGTCATCTATGTGTTAGGCCCGGGACTTTTCAGCCCATGTGTTATATTTAAAATGCTTCTCAAAATTTTCATTTTCCAAGTTATCCTTTGATTTTTATTTTTACTTGAAATTAAATCATTTCTTATGCTTAAAAATATAAACATGTTTTTATTTATCGGTAATGTGTTATTTATATTGAAAGTTATATCAAGTAAAAGTGTGTAAGGTGTACTTTGAATTGTTAGAGCCACTGTACGTCTACAAAAAGGTTTAAGTGTAACAACCGATCATTATGGCTGCCCAACGAAACCTACTTTCTTTCAATAACATTCCTGGATATCGAATTTTAAATTGGATTTCACTGTTTGTGCATATAACAGGGACGCATAAAATAATCATTATTTTAGTATTTCTGAAGACTCGCACAAGCGGGGCTGATGTTGAATCGTTGGTTCGAGTTCTGGTGCCATCAAAGACCGGTCACGCGAACGAGCCAATGCACATTAAATCTGTAGAGGCTTAAAATCCTCAGGTTTGTGTGGCAAATAAGTCTGGAGAATGGGGTACCAGAGTTTAGATTTATCAACTTGTTCATAAAAATGGAAAATCCATCTCCAATAACCTTCGTGTTGCTTTGAAGTATTTTATAATCGATCCAACTCAGCCATTTGACGTACATTTTTGTACCCCACTGCTTTTCGAGCTTTCAGTATTTGCCACCTAATATTCAATCGTAATTTTCCTCACTCGAAGAACGTGCTGTTTTAAAATTAAATAAGTTTAGAGATGGAAAAAAGAGTTACGGATTCGAGTTTGGAGACACCGTGGGGAGAGGCTACTAAACTGTTGCGCTCTGCATCGCCACACTGGTCCTGCACCCGGTATCATAGTTTGGGGTGGTAATGGGTTTCACTGCCGGTACACTGAACAGCCAGCACTATTTCTCTGAGGTGTATGAACACGTAGTCCTCCCATACTTTCAGCGAGTGAGTGAGTGAGAGAATATTAACGTCGCATTGATTAGCAACACGAGAGCTTTTGGCGACGGTTCGCGTAATTTTGAACCATGGTCAAGTGACGCGGCTGAGCTGGCACCCCGCCTCTCCTAGCTACCACACCACACCAACGGGAGGACGTTGGACCTCTCGACAGATTTAACGTGCATCGCTCCCCTACACGGCGGATCTTTAGTGGTACTAGGATCGAACCCATGACATGCTAGCCATGATCCGATGCCTAGACCACTCGGCCCCATACTTTCAGCACTTTCCTTCAACCATATTCCAACAGGATAATGCGTGACCATACGTGGCACGTAATGTTCAAGAATTTTTCTTTACCTATCAGATTGAATTGCTTCCTTGGCCTGCTTGTTCTTCCGATCTATCGCCAATCAAAAAACGCGTGGTTCATGCTTGGACAACGACTGATCCGGGATACTCCACCCTTTGCTACACCAGATCAACTTTAGTAATATGTGGAAACCGCAAGGACTACTGTATCCTAGTAGCCAGCAGTGTATATATACTACAAACTAATTTTATAATATAATCTAAAATATACACATTAGAATAATATAAATTTTTTTTCATTTGAAAACATTTTGAATTGCACTTTTTTCTTTCAGAAACAGTGAAAGATACCATTTTAAGATGTTTCTCCGGAAAAAAGAAGAATAAGCTCACGAGTAAGTATTATTGGAATCTTGAATATCAATATGCCCTGCTGTGATTATTGCTACCTTACAGAAATTTTCAGGTGTATCCTGGGATCTTTTCTACTACACTTTACCTCAAAAAATAAGCAACACACTGTAAAATTAGCTTAACTCGAGAAGAAAGTTTACAGCAACAATATGTGCATATGTAACTGGCAATGAAATGCGAATGCGTTATGTGAATGCATAATGTTAGAGATATGAAATCAGGTTCCTTCTTTCAGCAGTAGCTGTTTCTTTCGTTGTGTTGGATGCTGTGCTCGTTTCTTCATTCCAAATTTCTGAAAATGAGTCTTCGGCTGCATTTGAGTGATTCTGGTATTCAATTTCTGATCGTGGCCCTAGCCTTAATTGTCGATCGTTCGATCATCAGCCGTTTGTGGAATCGCTCTCAAAATAAACATACAGCGTCACGAAGACCTGGTAGTGGATGTCCTAGGGTTATGACCATCCGCAAGAACCATTATCTGTGTAAGCATGCTCGGCGTTTTTTTTTTATCGGACGAATTCCAATTTTCTTCGAACGTAGTGATGTCATCAGGAATAGCGATATTCCGACAAATTGTTTGAAGACGACCACTTTACATTTTAGACGGCCATCAATTCGGTTGCCATTGACGTCGTCTCACCGAAGAGTTCGGTTGCAGTGGACACTGGATTACATCCATCGGACACCACATCAATAGGCCTATGCATTGTTCACCGATGTTCCGGTTTTGTATAAATAACGATTCCCGAAGGATACGGAGCTGGAGAACCTTAGGGACTCGATCTGAAGCTCAAACTATCGCTGAAAGACACAGCTACAGTCAACGTGGAACCTGAATTGGACAAGGTGGCCAAACTGATTCCCACGTCTTTCGTTCTGTTTCAGTGTTAGCAGTTATTTATCGAGCTACAATCCTCGATTCCTATGTTCTTCAATATCTGGCAACCAGGGGTCTTGAAACACCGGTATAATGGTACCTTGTACGCATGAGTACATAGAGCTCGCGTTGTCAACCAATACGCGGAACGAGAAACGTTTCTTCGAATGAAATGGCTGGTGCATCTGTGAGGATTGTTTATTTAAATGGCTGTCTTTAAAGCAAACTATTTTTTGCTTGAGTTTGATACATAATATAAAGACATATTGTATAAAATATAATATAAAGAATTTTTTTTCCATGTGAACAATTGAAAGTTTTAGGTTTCATAGACATTAGCTGATCCTCTCTCTCATTGTTTCTCGGTTTATCATTGGTTTAAAATTGTTATTCTCCATAAATACTAAAGTGCCATCGCCAATGACTATATTTGAATTACGTAACTAAATAAGGGACCAATCAATAATTAGTCTAAAAATGTGGCAATGGCGATATGCTTCTTTACAATTGTATGGTTGATTTGGTGTCGATAAAAATAACCAATGAATAATACATTTTCTTACCAATCCGTCATTTTAAAAACATGAGTTTCATAATTAATAAAAGCTAGTAATATTGTTTCCTTAAAGAAAAATCTTTAAGAAAAATCAACTCAAAGTTTTTTTTACGAATAATTATACTAAACCATTTTCTTACTTCTATTAACTGACTAATGCTTGCGTAAAGAAAATGTTGCAAACAGGATGATTCACTTCCAGAGTGACAGACTTGTAGGGGGATACAGAAACGACTCGGAATCACATAGGAATGAGAGATCGCAAATGCCGTAGTTGCGACCTGTGATGCAGAGAAAAAGAACAGAAAAAGTAGCTCATTAATGGGACAGAAAACATTTTATTGAAAGAATGCACTAAAACACAATTCGAAATTACGACCAGAAATCGTCTGCCAGACTGGTATGGCCAGAGGTCTCAAATGACGACTTCCAGCGGAATCGCTATTTTTGAAGCTTTCTATTCAGCGTCATTTACCGGAAGACTGCCGGGAGGAATCTTACACATCTTAAGAAATTCCATTCAACTCCGATGTCAGGCCTGCCAGACGACTTCTGGTCATAATTTCGAACACCTGTTGTTGTAAACCTTTTAATAAAATGTTTTATGGTCAATTAAAATGTGTTGCTTTTCATATTCTTCTTTCTCTGCTTCTTTGCACCATAGCTCGCAGCTGCGACATTTGCAACCCTGCATTCTTATGTGATTCTGTCTCTCTACAGACCCTGCAAGTTGGTTTGTCGGGTAGGGAGTCATCCTGTATAAACTTTAGCTGTCGCGCTTACAGAATAGGCTTTGTGACGGGTCTATCCGCGTCAATCTTCCATTAACCCTCTTGGATAACTTTGGGGTCAGCAATTATTCTATTTCACAGCCTCCTCGGGAAAAACACGAGATAGTGATATGCTAATGAATTCGACTATATAAAGTCTAGATTTAGTAAGAAAGCAGTAGGAGAAGGAATTGCCAAACCAGTTGTAAGTATCATCTACGGATCTCTCCAGCGAGCTTAGCACGTATTAGATAGTAATTGATATTGTTAATCATTGAAATAATCAAAGGGAATATAGTTAGTACCGACCTGACGTTAGTAAACGTTCGTCTCCTTTGTCAATTCTGATAGCTGAGATTATTTAGTAGGGAATATTAGATTTAAAGGTTAGAATTGAATGTTAGAGTTGTGTATCAGGATTAATCTAGGGAATTGAATAATCACTCCAGGGTTTCTACTTATAGTGTGACTTGTTAATTGTATTTGTGTGTTGTTAATAAATATTTGTAATTATGGCTTTCGTTGGTGATAATATGTTTCCTTCCACACCAGGCGCATCGGGCAATGTGAACCCAGTCCAAGATAGGACTGGACCACGACAGCTTCAATATTCACAACATTACTTTGTCTTTTTCTCTCTTTTTACAAGCTTTTATTTAACTTACAATGTATGTATGTATGTATGTATGTATGTATGTAATTTGTTCGGGTGGAATCTTGCAACTCAATTTTGAAGCTGATATCTTCATCCTATTGAGCTGAAATTTTGTACACACGTTTAGTTTGGATGACAATGCATGTTTTGACCATTTATATTCCGATATTGCAATTAATTAAGAATATATTAATTAAAAGCGTTAAAAACCATTAACATTATTACAACAATGCCAACCAACTTCAATATGTCTGCATTGTTGTAATAATGTTATTTTTACAACAATGACAAAAGTTGGCGTCGAAAATCGGTTTTCAGCCAAACTGGAATTTCATAACGTTGCGCTATTGACAGTATTAATTAACTTTCTCTAAAAAATAATTACGTTTCTACAACTTAAAAATAATCTAATTTCTACAACTTAAAAATAATCTAATTTCTACAACGTATACAATTTTTTTTACAAATTTCTATTTATTTCCTTGGATTTAAATTCAAAATAAAAAAGTAGAGCTATTTTTCAAGTAGATTGGTACATTGTATTCTTTTCTCAACGCTGCCAAGTTAAACTTATTGTAGAAATTCTTTAAAAAATTTATCTAACTTTAATCTTTGAAATTCAGACAAAAGATAATTACAGAATCGGAAAGATCATTTATTTCGTCCCGATACGGTATAATGTTTTTTACAAAATAATAATATTTGTATTTCTTAAGATTTTTTTTAATGAGTCACAATCGATACGTTTTTCTGAAAATAATGTCTAAATTGTTGCGCATGAATTTTTTTTGTTTATATGAATCGACATTCCGATCTAAAACAGCTTATGCTTTGCTCTTTTAGAATCAGTCATTTAAAAAATAAAATACCGAAATCCTTTTTTCAAGATTTTTCAAAAAATACTCAAAATTTTAACTAAACATTTAATTACTTCGTCATTTATGAAGATAATCTCATAAAACATTTTTTTCGTGTGTAGAACAATATTACCCAAGACCTGTACGAAGATTGAAAAAATTGCTTAAAAATTACGGATTTAAGAAAAAATTATGTTTTTCGTCTAGTACCCTTTTTGCGAGAATTCATTTAGCTAGACTGTTCGAAAATAGCCGGCAAACGACCTAGCAACAATGATTCCTTGAATGAGATGAACAG
The DNA here is from genome assembly GCA_019973975.1 of Trichonephila clavata. Taxonomy (NCBI): domain Eukaryota; kingdom Metazoa; phylum Arthropoda; class Arachnida; order Araneae; family Nephilidae; genus Trichonephila; species Trichonephila clavata. Next base: position 73,290 of record BMAO01004966.1, read on the forward strand.
ACTGAGAAACCTGCCTAGTGATAACTAAAAAGTAAAAAATAAATTAGTAGTAAAAAAACCTTTTTAAATACAAGCTTTTATTTAAATGCGCTAAAAATAATAAAATAAACTTTTTCTGTAAAACTTTTTTTACTATCAACTGATAACGTCATTACGCAATTTATATGATATAAAAGCTTGTCGCGAGATTTACCTCTGCAGATAAACAAGTAAATTGATCTGACTGATTTTTGTAAAAATTTCAAACTAAGTAAATAAGATTACTTTAATCTCGCGACGAGCTTTTATATCATATAAATTGCGTAATGACGTTATCAGTTGATAGTAAAAAAAGTTTTACAGAAAAAGTTTATTTTATTATTTTTAGCGCATTTAAATAAAAGCTTGTATTTAAAAAGGTTTTTTTACTACTAATTTATTATTAACACAATATTGTTTTTAATGCATTCCTAGCTTGTTCTCAAAGTTAATTCTGCCATAGTTTATATAGTATATTAAAATATTTACCGTGTACACTATTTCTATATAACTGGTAAAAAATAATTTTTACTTTTTTTGAGTAACACACAATTTAAATGACTATAATTTTACTCAACAGGTGGTGGCTCTCCAGTTCTGTGGCAGTTTATTATAGATCTGCTCGCAGATCCTGCAAATTCCAATATTATTTACTGGCAGGGTGACGATGGGACATTCGTCATAGCAGATCGCAACAAGATGGCCTACAGGTGGGGCAAGGAGAAGGCAAAAAAATCTGATTCTGAAACCACCATGAGCTACGAAAAACTAAGTCGGTCACTCAGGTACTACTACAACAAGAACTTCCTGAGGAAAGTCACGGGAGAGAGGTACGCCTACCAGTTCCACCTTCCAGGTCTTTTCAATCTCGTCAAGCTCACACGGCGCATCTCTGACGCTGAGTTCATTCAGGAAAGATTTGAAGTGACATCCGAAAACATCAACTCTTTGAATGTTGCTTCTTTCGATAGAGTTTGGGAGGACAGTTGATCCCCCTTTCATCTCTTCATCCTTCATCTTCCCTCAAGCTGGCACCATTTTGTCACCCTTAATATACTAGATCAACTTTTCACCTCAGTAACGCTCACTCAAGCTGGAAAAATTCGGTTTAACAATAATCATGTTTCATCTTGACAATCATTTGCCAAGCATCTTTGACTTAGGGCTTTGTTCATCCATTTAGGTGATATAAAACTTGAAAACTTAGTGAGTCTCCAGCCCAAATGTAGACCCCTCGCTGTTTTCGACCGTGTACATCACTAATAGATTCTAGGAGCTTTTAATTTCCTGGCTTTTAAAGCCGTTGAATCTAGTGAGTGTATTTCAAACTGACTGTATTGATGACGCCAGAAGAATTATTGTATGATTTGTATCTTATGTTTTATTTCTTCCTTGCTAATCTGAAATAAAGATATAAAAAACTTAGCCTCTTTTGTTTCTTAAATAATTTTGAATTGCTGTTGAACACACATACATATGCATCGCAAATCTTCAGTAATGTCTTCCGGAAAGCTTTTCAGCTGAATAATTTAAATAGTCTTCAAAGGACTTGAGGGACAAATGTATCCTAGTTGCATAAATTTAATATAATCTATTATGGCAGTGGAATATAACATTTTTATCTGTCGGACACATTTGAACAGTATTCTTTCTAGGAAAGGGCGGCCCGAATGTTTGTCTAAGAATACCTTTTGAGAAAAATATTTTCGCATTAAAGGCTCAATTATTCAAAATAGCGCTACCTTAATTAGGTCTCATTAAGGAAGGACTAAAGCTCCCTATCTCGAAAAAAATGTACAAATTGAAATAAATAGATCAGCTGCATCATAGTGTTAAATCTTTTACCGATGATTGGAATAAAGAATCCAAAAATTTTCGCATAATTTTAGACTGCACTCCTGATATTAATAAGGTAAATATCACGTGTAAGCACGTATGTTGCAACCAATAAATTGAACACCAATGAGGTTGAGACAAAAATTAATGAAGGCTCCGACCAGCTGAAACCTCTACAAAGAAACAAATGTCTGAAATAGTAACAACTTAATGACATTTTTAAAGGGAAAGGGTTATGTATAAAATCATGAGGGTGTACAGAGAACCCAAAGTCTTGCCCTGATTATAAATATTTATTGTGCTCAAACTATTATAGTTAGACATATATATGCTTGCTTGTATATATTGTAAGTACTGTTATGATTTTTTAAAGAACATTTACCTCAGTAAGTTTCAACGTAAGATCTAACACTTTATGAGCAATTTACAACTTATTAACTCTGAGACAATCTTACGCTATACTCTCTTTAATCTAATTTATAAGATTATTCAAAATGACTTATCTCTACAGCCGCTTGTAGGTCCCTGGACGACCCCTTCTCGAACAGCAACAGTTTGGTACACAAATAGATTTCTATATATTCCTTCCACAGCTCTGAGAGGAAGTTAAGAGGAGTATTACATTCAACACGCCCGACTTCATATTCACAAACCCCTTCCCACTATTAACTTTTCACGATTAACCTAATCCACCCGGAACTAATACAGATTTCAAATAGCTTTTAAGTTAGCATAAAATCAAGTCATCTTTACGGAAAGCGGTTTTTAAACTTAAACCTCAGTTAACAAATAGTTTCCCCAAGAAGATTAGTAGAAGTCCCGTGGACAGAACCCGTCACATATTGAAGGAGCCCTCACACCATATACTGCACAAAAAAACTACTGAAAAAGACCTATCCAATGATACAAGAGTTATAAACGGTTATTTTTGCAATGAATTTTTATAATTAGGGCAAGAATTGGTTCGCCCTTTATATCACGATATCAGAGGACAGGGGTATAACAAAGAGGGCGGGATAAATCAAGGATACAATCTAGAATTAAATTTTTTTAATTCCTCAGCATTTTATGTTCCATGAAGTAACCACTCTGTCTAGTTGGTAATGATGTGTGACACCGAGTGTTTATTAACGTTGCACTAAAAACATCACGAGGGCTATTGTTGGCGACGGACCTTATAATGCGATCAAGGCAAATGTTGGGGGAAAAGCCTCCTTGGAAGAATGATTTCCTCAACATTATCCAAAAAAAGTATATTTTTTCAGGTACAAGTATAAAAGTATATTTTTTTGATGGGCAATACTTTCAAAACATGTTCGAGGATTAAAATCTTTGAGTGACAATAGAGGGAAGAGTAGGATAGCGGACTCGAAGTTCTTCCATTTGAGGCATATGCACGAGACTTTGATAAACATTTATAAATACTAAAAATAATAACAGCGTGAATAATAATTTAATAACAGACTCGAGAACCCGATTTAATTGAAATGCAGCAAACAGCTTACGTTTTTGTGCTCGATAATCAATTGATATCAATGACTAAATTGCTGTAATCCAATAACCAAGTGGATGCAAACAAAAAGATTTTCCATCCATATACAACAATAATGTATTAAATTCAATAATAATGTACTTTGACGCTAAAGCTAAAACATGGCTTTAATTATAAACCGTACAAATTATCATGATACAAATTAAATTTTTTATATAACTTTATGTATGACAAGCCCATGGGGTCACTTTCAAGTGTTAAACTTTTTCTTAATTTGGCATCGTTAAATCAATTATCAAATACATTCTGCAGTACTGATACATTCAAAAATATGTTATATCAGTGTAGATGCGTATTATATATATTGTCAGAATGTGTATTTTGTTTTGCTTCCTTTCAGTAAATTAATAATATTTTTAAATATTTTATTTTCGACTTTTCAATATGCTTGCGCGCCCCTCGTTGGGTTATCTCGCCCTTGAGAAACGATGATCTAAAGGAGGGGGGGGGGTCATTTTGGCGACTTTGTTTCTTATGCCTCTTGATCTCCACTGCATCAGTTCCAGGCCCACGAAATTCATCATGGTAAAGGGCTAGTCTTACAGCTATCGTTAGCCGTAGTTTTCAGCACCATACATTTCATCCCCGTTTAGAGGGAGAAAACCCTGGGGAAGGGTCAGAGGTCCCCTACCTGTTTTCCCCTTGTACCAACCTCATGAGAGGACTTGTAGCTAGACAGCTATTTAGAGTATCTCCATTGCCACAAAGGCACTATACAATTACAAACATCCATGCCATCTCCGGGATTCGAACCCAAGCCCTACGGTACAGCTGACTGAGCATGAAATTGCTGATAAAATAAATTTAAAAGATGTGTTGGAAAAGTTCGCAGAACTCAAAAAAGGGAATAAATTTCTTTGAATTTAGCGTAGTAATAATATTTGTTAAATTATGCAGTAATGCACTTTTTAATAGCATAAAAATGTAAGAAATGCATGTGGTTAACAGTTTGTGGCTAGGTGTATAGTATCTTTCAATTAATACTTATTTTTTTTTCTTTACTTGATTATCAATTTTATATGTTACACTTCTTTCTGAATGCTTTGTTATATTATGCTTTAAAATGGTTTGACATTCATTTGAAGCACGTATATGTGAGATATATATATATATTTAAAAAATGGCGCCAATATGTTTTTTTGTCCGGGTTGGCGTAACCGCTACAGCGGGAGCTACATTTGAATTCAAGATGGGAAAGGATAAATTGAATGGCGATAGTCATCTGAAAAAATTGCTCCTATAACACTCGATGCTGTTTTAGATAAACTCGAGGAAGTGTGTCCCATCGGGGTCCTTGTTTTTAACCCAGTTATCGAAGGTGAAACCGCAAACTGCGAGGCGGATCCATTCTTCTAAGCCTTAGTTACGGCGGGAAAATCGTTTCTTTCGTGTAGGTTGACAGCACCTCTGCGGTTTTTCCCGAAGAGGTCAAGGAAGGGTACAGCATCGGATCTTGGCAACAAGCAAAACTTTCATTGCATTGGAGTTGCTTCAAAGGGAGGCAAATTGATACGTAGTAATATCTATATTGCTACGGTTCGTTTGTTTTGAATGTTGGCGATGACTCGGTTAAATTATGAGCTCTTTCCAAAAGGGTTGACTTGGAAAGAGTGAGAATTCCATTATAATGTCACTCTGTACGAGGGATGTTGGTGACGGACCTCGTCATTTTGAGTCTCGGTCAAGTGGTGAGGAAGACACCTGAGCTGGCACACTCTCTCCAAACTTCCATTATCAAACCAAAGGAAGGACTTTGAGCCTCGACAAATTTTACTTGCATCAGCCCTTCTACGGCTCTTCAACGGTACTAGAATCGGATTCATGACACTCCGGCCACAAATACGTGACCATAGCCACTAGGCTTTGCGGCCTGCAAACTGTAAGTTGAATTGAAATTTATTTGCTGTAGGCTTCAAACAAGGTATTAGGCTCCTAGGCTTTATTTCTTGATTGTATTGTCGAAATACTTGATAAGTAGTCATCATGCAGCATTTTGTTTGCTTTTTAAAAATTCTATCCAAAGGCTGATCTTAAGTCAGTCTCACAAGGCAGGTCATGTGAGACTGACAACTAGAATCAAACAGTTCCCGCGAAATGATCCTCCGACACTCAAACAGGTTTTCATTGGAGGGGATGTTTCGGGGGTTGACAGCATTAATAATCCCGTGCTATAATTTCAATCCCGAGATTACATTATCCAAATTCTGGGATTAGGACTGAAAAATTTATGAAAAATACTTACACATTAGCATGGTTGAAATTACATAATAAAACTAAAAACACATAATTTAAAATTGATTTAATATTATTTCTTGAAGCAAATCAAACAAAACTTAATTCGTTATAAAAAAATAGTACATAATGAATTCGTTAAAAATACTACAATTTGAATTCATTAAAAATTAAATCAATTGAAATAAAAATCGATATGTTTGGGATTTTCCACAATCTTATTTTAAATTTAAAACAATTAAAAAAACGCTATTTTATTTTCATTGAAACACTGTATTTTTTATGTTTATTATATTTAAAACTGATAACTCCATGAGGTAAAACACATTCTAAGGAAGCATATTTTTCAAAATTAAAATTATAAAGTCTGAACTGAACTTTTTTTCTGAAAAACTTACATGTACCTGTAAACAGCAAGTACAAATAATCGAATGGATTTACATAAATTTTAATCTAAAAAATGTTTCTACTTATACATAAAAAAATACTTTCCTTTTTTTTAATCTTATTAACATATAACACTAGAAATTAATCATAATACTAAAATTAACTCTAATAAAAATACTCAAAAAACATACTTCAATTCTAAAAATAATAATAAATGTGTGCATTGTATGTATATATATATCACAGTTCAATAAAATTCTGTCTTTTAGCCTCCTCAAAAAATGTCTTTTCGAAATATTTTCAACAACATTTACATATTAATACATACAATCTAATTTGAAAATATATTTATAACGATAACAAAATAATATTACTAAATTTATCTCTATGTAGATTAAAAAAGAAAATATCGTATAACTCACTTATAAATGAGTTAATTCACAAACTTTAAATATTTAGAAAGGATTTTTTGAAAAATGCCTTTTCGGTTATCCAAACAGCAATAACAGCTTATGAGAATATACTTATAATAACAAAATATTACTCTCAAGTTATCTCTTGCCGCCCATCCGGTATAGTGGTCAGTAAAGCTGACTGCGGTACCGTAGGGACTGGGTTCGAATCCCGGAGAAGGCATGGATGTTTGTGTTGTAATCCTTTCTTCTGTCTGTGTTGTATGCCCCCGTGTTATACATTGCGTGGTGCACGGGGATTATAAATGTTAAAACAAAAAAAAAGTTATCTCTTGATATATATACACGAAAAAGAGAGAGAGAAATCTTAAAAAAACTTTTATATTGGCTTAAATTGATAATTCAAAAAAAATGATTCGATTGTAATTTAGAAAAGAAAAATCAAAATTTGCTATAAACATCAGACAAATGAGTCACATTATTTTTTTTAATACCGGGGAATAGCAATGATGTTCCGCAATGTCTCGTTTCGGAAGTAAAATGTATAACCGTTACCGTTACCACTCTCTTTGTAAATTTTGATGAGAAAAAAATTTCAAAACATAATTTAGACAAAAATTAAATGCCGGGATTAGTTATTTTAATTCCGAAATTTCAGGATTTGAGGAAACACCGGGATCCTGGGGCTACAAACCCTAACTTAAATAGAATTTCCCTGAATGAGAGGCAAATATATTAGGTTGGGGGAAAAGAAATCCATTATTTGTTTGGTAAATGGTTGTAATTATCTCGTAAAGTTTTGATCAAGCAATTTCAGATAAATGCTCATTGGAAAGGTGATATTTCGGCTTAAAAGAATTCTGTTGCTGTTTTTTGTTTGGTCCATTCACTTGCTAGTTACAAAGTGTTAAAAATGGAAGTCAACGAAGAGAAAATTCCGTACACATTTTGCAATTTTTCTTTGAAAAAGGCGAAATGCAAACCAAGTGGTAGAAATTGTGAATGGAGTTTATATGGTCCCGATACTGTAACAGATAATTAGGTGCAATTTTGGCTTTGCTGATTCCGTTTAGGTATGCCCGTTGTCGAAAATGTCGATAAAATCACAGAAATGAACGAAGTTGACCGGCAGGTTAGTAGAGTCGTAACATCGACCAGTTGCTAAATATCGACAATAAAACAGTTTTAAACCATATTCAGAAAGCTAGATTTAAAAAAAGCTTGAGATATATATATATATATTTGCGTGCCACACACACACCAACAAAAGACATGATGGATTGAATTTCCATTTGCGAAGAACTTACCCAAAAGGAACGAAATCAACCCATTTCTTAAACAGATGGTGACTGGGGATGAGAAATGGGTCACAAACGACAACAATGTGAGAAAACGATTGTGGTCAAAGCGCGATGAAGCAGCTTAAACGATGGTCAAACCAGGAAGGTTCTACTGTGCATTTGGGGGGACTGGAAAGGAATCATTTATTATGAGCTGCCTCCATAAGGCCAGATAGTACATTCAGATTTCTACTGTCAACAGTTGGACCGTTTTAGATAGCAATTGACCAGAAATGGCAAGAATTGGCCAAAAAGGAGAGGTGTGTTGTGTTCCATCAGGACAACACCAGGCCACACTCATCTATAGAAACTCTGGGAGCTTGGTTAGGAAATTTTGATGCATCCACCATACAGTCCGAACCTGGCACCAAGTGATTACCGTGTCTTTCTTGTATTTCAAAACTTCCTTGGTGATAAGAAATTGACATCAAGCCAAGATAGTGAAAATCGATTACTAAAGTCTTTCGCCAATAGGGACCAAGACTTATATGAGAGAGGCATTATGAAACTGCCTTTAAAATGGCAACAGATTATAGAACAAAATGGTGCATATTTGATCAAAATTGGTAATCCGAAACATGTTAAATAAAGTTTTGAAGTTCATGTAAAAATAATGCACGTCCTGTGGGTTCGTTTTAGCCCCACTCGCAATGAGGAGAAAGTAAGAGAAAGAAAATAAGAGAAAACATATCAAATTTCACGGTTTAACAAACACACCCACCTCGAACCCTTCAAGGTTCAACACATAAGAAAACTGACACATTGAACGTATACAGGACAAAATAAGTAAATAAGATGCATTAAATGTGCAATATCAGATTCACAATACTTGAAAAAAATTTCAAAGTATAATTCAGACAAAAATTAAATCCCGGGATTAGTTATTTTAACCGGGCTCGGGTTGCAAATCCTACTGATAAGGAAAACACACAGCCAATCTAGAATTTATTTCCTGTGCTGTTGGCGTTCTGACAAAAGAAATTTTTCATTCATCGGATTTTGCAATGCCGCCTTTGGAGTAGCGTGCAATGGTCGCGGTAGCCAAGTGGTCAAGGTATCGGATCGTGGTTGTCATGTCATGAGTTCGAGCCTAGTACCACTGATGACCCGCGGTGTAGAGGAGCGATGCACGCTAAATCTGCCGAGAGCTCAAACGTCCTCCCATTGGTGTGGTAATTAGGAGAGGGGTGACATCCTCGTCACTTGACCATGGTTCAAAATGACGAGGTATGTCGCCCAAAGCCCTCGTGTTGCTGAACGGTGTGATTCACTCACTCACTCGGAGCAGAGTGCAAGTTTAGTGTTTTGTTAGAAGCGCTCGAGATGCTGAAGAAGGAAACGATTCCAACACCAAAGGATTTTTCCAGGGCTGAAAATGAAAGGGACATCGTTTTGTGGATTCATTTGAGGTGACAAAGCAACTGAAGGATCTCTCAAAAAATGGATTCCATGAGTTTTTTTAACAGACAAGGGTGGGGATGCGGGAGGGCAGTACCTATAAGATTAAATTATTGTTCTATTTTTTAATAATTTGTAATTGACCAAATCCGAGATCTTTTTGACCTGCCTGTTATTCAATCAAATAATAATTAGTACCAAAAAGGAAAAAAATCAATAACTTTTATTTCCGCATTTTTTTTAAAACGAAATACATACCTTACTAACAGATAATAAATAGCTGATTCCTGCTGTTTTCTCCTAAATAATTTCTGGAAAGAAGTGACAAAAGTAAATAGAATTATTCTCAAGTTACTATAATCTGCAGAAAAAGTTGATTATTAAGTGTAGTAGTGATCTGAGTCTTGAAGGCTAGGAACTATGAATACACAATCCTATACTGTTCTTATGTAGAATCGAATCTTCCTGTTAACATTCTCTGAATGCTTTAAATTCCAAGACAAACTTATGGCCTCGGTATCCTAGTGTACAAAGTCACGGACTCGTGGCTAGTGTGTCATGAGTTGGAGCCTAGTACCACCGAAGATTCGCTGTGAGAAGATGCAAATTAAATGTGTCCAGGCTCAATGTTCTCCTGTTGATGGGGTGTGGTAGATAGGAGAAGGAGGTTCTAGTTCAGGTGTCGTCCTCGTCACTTGACTCGTAATTTCGAGCATTGATCATCATTTGACCGATGTTCAAAATTACGAGGTCCGTCACCAATAGCCCTCGTGTTGATTTTTTGATGCGAGGTTAAAAACCCTCTCGTCTGCTGGGTCGGCGGCAACAACCTAGTGGTCGTGGTCTCGAACTCGTGACCGATCAGATGTGATTTGGAATCCTGAAGCCACTAAATACTCGCAACGCTAATGAACTGATGCACGTTAAATCTGCCGAGGTTCAAATTCTTCCTATTGGCGTGGTAGGGAAGTTAGGAGGGTGGGGTGCCGGTTCAGGTGTCATCATCGCCACTTGACCGTGCTAAAATAATATAAATAATAGTAGGACATGAATCCGTTTTATTTTTGTTATTTTTAATGTAAACATAACAATTTCTGCTCTTTAGCGTGTTAATACACACATACAACACCCTTCCCAAAAAAAACAGAAAGCTTATTTATTTTTAGCAACCCAAATGAAGCCAAAACGAGGTGGATGTAGAGTGCATGTCACACAAGAGAAGCAAAAATAATTTGCTTCGGGGTGAGGATGTGAGTGCCAGCTGAAGTAGGGACCTCGTCATCGAATCAGTGCTCGACGGCAGTGGTTAATGGATTTTTAAGCTGGTCAGAAACAGATCCCGAGGCATTCGTTACAGAAACAAAATTTTAATGCTAAAAAATTTGTTTTGTGCAAAGTTATATTCATTAACTGAAGCTTTTTCAACTCAATTAAATTCCGATTCAATTCGCGTGGGCACTGAAGTAACACCTAATTTTTCCTCATTGCTGGCAAGGAGTTTTTGAATAACATACGGACTTGGGTTAGATTCAAGAAGCAATCAGTTATTAACTACTCTTTACTATATTTTATAAGAAATTTGTGGTTTCTTTTGTATAGTTTCGATCTCAGATCTATATCTTATGTTTCGCTAGCATTTTTTCCTCGAAGGTTTAATTTTCTTCTCCGCGTCTCTCTCTCAGTAGGTTTTTTTTTTTTTTTTTTTTTTTTTTTGTAACAGTCTGTTAGCTATGTGGACTCCTGCATCGTAACCTTCTGCAAACAATGTAACCCCTACTAGACTGCTGTAGCTGGATTGCTTGTGTTGAGATCTTAGAGCCTGTGCACCGCTACTGCCTCTTGGAAGGTTCATAAATAAAAGCTTCTACACCTTGCAAAGTCCAGGATTTGGAATCTTTATTTATATACACCCAACTCTGTTTTTTTTTTGCCTGATAAAAACGTTCCTTAAAGAATCGTGCAAAATAAATTGTGTAAAAAAAAAATGCATGCGACGTATGATAAATTTTGGGATGTGATCCTCTATTTTAAAAAATTATGTTAGATGGAAAATCTCTATAAATATTTCTTTAAAAAAACCGTTCAAAAAAGTAATGATAAAATCTATGTTACATATTTATGAAACAAACACAATTCATTTTTATTACAAAAAAAATTTAAAGTAGTTTAGTAACAATTTAGTCTATAAGTGACATACAAGAATTAAAATTAAAATTAGGAATAAAGCTACTAACTAACACACACAATATTTTTCATCGCTACTTGATTCTTTATTCGAAACTAGATCCAGGTGGCCACGGTAGCCAAGTGGTCTAGGCATCGGATCATGGCTAGCGTGTCATGAATTCGATCCCAGTACCACTGAAGACCCACCGTGTAGGGGTGCGATGCACGTTAAATCCGTCGAGAGCTCAAACGTCCTCCCGTTGGTGTGATGTGGAAGTTAGGAGAGGGGTGGTGCCTGCTCAAGTGTCGTCACTTGACCATGGTTCGAAATAACGAGGTCCGTCGCCAAAAGCCTTCGTGCAGCTGGGCAGTGCGACGTTAATATTCACTCAAGCCCTCGCTAGTTAAAACAGCTATTAATAGTTGAAATTCGACTTCGTCATGATTGACTTCTTTATTATCATAAGTTGTCATAAATTAAATTCAAATCACCTTCATCCGAAGGTCACGAATCCCCTAGTTATTCTATGAAATAATTGAATAACACTCTTGAACGGTAAACAATATATATATACCGAATTTATATTCGAAAAGCTGTACTTTTTTTTCTTACTGTTAAGGCCCGTTTACATGGACGAAAATTGCCGGTAATATACCGGCATGGATCCTCTTTCGAGGCGTTTACATGACGACCCGGCAAAATGCCTGGTAGAAAAGGAGGTTTGATTTTTGTACCCGCAATGGGGCAGGGGATTTGGGGGTAAAATCAAGGCTTTCTAAATAAGAAGGCTTCGCCAGTCAGAGAGCTAGTTCTAGTCACGTGACGAAAGGAGGGAATGATATTTTGTTTTGGCGGGACCCACGATTACTAATAACGCTTCCATCTTGTATGGTGATAAAGTTAGTATCTGTTCCAAAGTGTGTTTTTTCAGGATAACTTTACTGTTTTTTCAGGAAGTTCAGGATTACTCCTTTATATACCATAAAGAAAGGTACGATATTTATATTATTGTGTAACTTTACTGTTGTGTTATTATTGAATTTGTTCTTTTCTTCGTGAGGACATGGTACCATAAATTGATGCTTATGTGCCAACATCCTTAATTATTTGTAAATTAAGATATTTTGTTTTATATGAGAAGTTAGAGTTTTTAATGTTATATTTTTTTATTCTGTCAAATCTTAGTTATCTTAAAACTTTTTTCATAACTTTACCTAAAGCTGGACACATTTTATAAAAAATGCCTCGTTATTATTGTGTACCAAATTGTACCTCTAATAAACCAGGGCAGCCCTACGTTTCAGTGTTTCGTTTCCCAAAAGATGAACAGTTGTTACAAACTTGGAAAAAGAAAATTGAAAGGGATTTTAAAAACACTAACAATAGTGTAGTGTGCATTAAACATTTCCCTGAATCTTTCATTGTAAGAAAAGATAAAATTACAGACAAGACTGGTACTGTTATTGAAATACCTAGAGTGTATCCAAAATTATCAGATAATGCATATCCTTGCATTTTCCCTGGTTGTCCATCCTATTTGAATGAAACAATTAAAGAACGCTCAGTGACAATTCAACGAAAGGAAAAAATGAAACAATTAGACGGACAACTGTTGACTAATTTTATTAAGAAAGACGAAATTACCAGTTTTGAATATTTAAAAGAAAATCTGTTAATGCGAGAAAATCCTATATCTGATTTCTTATCTAAAAATAATGTTCTAAAACATGATTGTGAAAGTTGCATAACATTTCTTTTTACTAATTGTGAAAATTGTCCTTCTATTTTAAAATCCCTGAAAATAAATACAGATCTCTCTATAGTTATATTTAATAATAATCGTCAATTAAATATACCTTCTACTGGAAAAATTCTTAATAATCCTCCTAGATTAACATATTTCAGTGAATTGCTAAATATTCTTAATACAGTAAATGTCTTTGAGGAAATCTGTTCTATTAATTCTATTCCTGATCATGTTATGGCTATTCAATCTTGGGAGAAGTACATTGAAAATTGTAATGCTGAAAATTTTGAGGCGGCAAATTTTATTTTAGAGCAAATGAAATTATTAAATACAAATAAACATGGCCGTAAGTATAGCAGTAATTTAATGGTTTTTTCTTTCTGCATGTACATTAAATCTACTGCATGCTATTCCTATGTAAGGGATAAGGGGAATATAATTCTTTCAAGTTTGAGACAGTTACAGAGAGTTGCATCTGGATTAAATGTTACTCCAGGTTTGTCAACTTTGGCGAATGAAAATTATCTACGAGGTAGATGTAAAGAACTCAAAGACCACGAGAAATACGTAATATTACAAATTGATGAAATTTTCATCAAATCAGCGATTACATATAAGTGTAATAAAATTGTAGGACTTACAGAGAAAGGAGATGCAGCTACTACAATTCAATGTTTTTTATACTCTTCTTTATTGAGTAAAAATAAAGAAATAGTATCATTGAACCCTGTAAAGAACATGAATGCTGAAGATTTGCATTCTATGACTTTAGAAGTTTTGTCACTAATGGAAAAGGTAGGTTTTTCAGTTGTTTGTATTATAAGTGATAATAACAGAGTAAATAGAAATTGTTTTTCTAAATTGTGTAATGGTACCATAAAGAGTGTTATTCAGAATCCAGCTAATAATACAAAAAAATTGCATCTTATTTTTGATTCAGTACATCTTATCAAATCTATACGAAATAATTGGTTGAATCAGAAAGATGCTGATTCTTCTTTAATGTATCCTGATCCTTCAGAATTTTCTCAAATCCGAAAAGCATCTTTTTCATCATTATTTAAAATTTATAACGAAGAAATGAACAATATTGTTAAATTAGCTCCTAAATTATGTTTAAAAGCTTTGAAACCAACAAATTTTGAAAAACAAAATGTTAAATTAGTTTTAAAAGTTTTTGAAGAAAGCAATGTGACTGCACTTAATATATTACAAGATAAATTATAGGCTACCCAGAAATGTTTAGGGACACTGCAATATTCATCAAACATATTTTATATTTCTGGCAAATAATGAATATTAAAAATCCAACTAAGGGTCAAAATCTTAGATTGAAAAACAGTGTTCCTTTTTCGTCAATAGATGATGATAGATTCACTTTTTTTTCAAAATTTGTTCAGTGGCTGGACTGCTGGAAAAATTTAAAACAAAATAAACGAGAAGGTTGTTTTAGCGATGAAACATTTTTTACTTTGAGACATACAGTAAATACCATTCCAGAACTAATAAAGTATCTTTTGATGGAGCAGAATTTCAAATATGTTTTAACTGGAAAGTTCCAAACTGATAATTTAGAAGCTAGATTTGGGCAATACAGACAAATGTCCGGATCAAATTATCATGTTACTGTGCAAGAAATTTTGCAAGCTGAAAAGAAGTTGCGCATTAAAAGTGTGTTAACTTTGCACTCGGATAAATATGGTACTATTTCACTAAAAAATTTAATTTCTAATCATTCAGGTGAGATATTTAATGTTAAAGTAGATATTAAGGATTTCAAAGAAATATTAAACACTACAAATAAATCAGATGATATTTCAATAGAGGAGTATCAAGTTTTAATGTACATAGCGTGCACAATATAAAATTTGAATGCTCCGATTGCAAATATACATTTGTTTTAGACAAACAGATTAATTTCGACTCAGAAACTGTCGAAGAGACAAAATATTTGAGACTTCTGGATAGTGGAGGTTTAAAAATGCCCACAGATATTGTTATGAAAGTCATTTCAACGCAATATTTCATTTTTAATTTGCTAATATCGAAAACATTTGAATCAAAGTTTCTTAAAATTGATTGCCAGTTATCTTGCTTTACAAGCATAACACAAGCATATCTGGAACTACACGAGTTGTGGAATGTCTTGCATTCGTTTCATTCACCTTGTGTGAATTGTAACATACCTGCATTTTTATATTTTAAAAAAAAATTCATTACATTCGGGAATATATGTTTAAATAATTATTCAAAAAAGCGCAGTGAAGAAATTTTAACTGTCAAGGATAACCGAAAAATAAAGAAATTTAAGTCCAATTAAATTATTTTATATTTTTCTGCTTTATTTAAATCTTCAATTATCGATTCGAATATTATTCATTGTGCATGCATATCCTAGTAATTAAATTTTTTTTATACTTTATACATTTTATGAACATGTTTAATTGTTTACATTATTTGAAGAAAAATTCCATTTATTTACGTTATTTGTTTAAATTATTTTCATAAAGATTTTTTAACATTCAAAGTATGTAAAATGTTATTTTTTTTAATTTCGAAACTTTTGTTTGATTTTTAGTTGTTTTTACCGTAGCATATATTTAATTTTAATGCATAAAAATAATGTAATTAATAGTTTAAATAACGTCATCACAATTGCAAAAGATTCCAAATTTGAACCTTATCAGTATGTTGCCTCATTAATGATATATTCCATGAAAAGGGTTTTTCTTCCAAGATTATTTATAGGTAAGTGTATTTACTAGTGTATATATATTTTTAGTGTATAATCTAAAATCTATATTTGCTATATAATTACTATGATGTCTTAAACTGTTTGTGTCATTTCTATATTTGTATATATTTTTGCATACAGTTTTTTATATAATAATATGCCTCTAATGCTTTACTTTTCATATTTTCTTTGCAAGTAAATGTTTCTTTTTTATATTTTAATTCATTGAAATTTATATTTTTGAATATTGAATGAATGAATTATTTTAATTAATATATATTTTTAACATATAATCCACAATCTCTATTTTTGCTTTATACTTACAGTGGTGTCTAAAACTGTTTGTCATTTCTGTATTTGTATATATTTTTGCATGCATTTTTTTATAATATGCTTCGAATGGTTTACTTTTCATATTTTCTTTACAAGTAAATGTTTCTTTTTATATTTTGTTTGCTTGAAATTATTTTATTTTTGAGTATTGGGAATGAATGAATTATTTTAATTAATATATCTTTTTAACATATAATTCAGAATCTATTTTTGCTTTATACTTACTGTGGTGTCTAAAACTGTTTGTCATTTCTATATTTGTATATATTTTTGCATGCATTTTTTTATTATATGCTTCTAATGGTTTACTTTTCATATTTTCTTTACAAGTTAATGTTTCCTTTTATATTTTGTTTGCTTGAAATTATTTATTTTTGAGTATTGGGAATGAATGAATTATTTTAATTAATATATATTTTTAACATATAATCCAGAATCTCTATTTTTGCTTTATACTTACTGTGGTGTCTAAAACTGTTTGTCATTTCTATATTTGTATATATGTATTTTTGCATGCATTTTTTCATAATATGCCTCTAATGGTTTTTTACTTTTCATATTTTCTTTATAAGTAAATGTTTCTTTTTATATTTTGTTTGCTTGAAATTATTTTATTTTTGAGTATTGGGAATGAATGAATTATTTTAATTAATATATATTTTTAACATATAATCCAGAATCTCTATTTTTGCTTTATACTTACTGTGGTGTCTAAAACTGTTTGTCATTTCTATATATTTTTGCATGCATTTTTTCATAATATGCCTCTAATGGTTTTTTACTTTTCATATTTTCTTTACAAGTAAATGTTTCTTTTTATGTTTTATTTGATTGAAATTATTTTCTTTGCAAGTAAAGTTTTTTTTATTTTATCTGGTAGAAATTATTTTACATTGAGTCAGTTTTTTTTCCTTAGATATTTCTTCTACTGTTATGAGCCTTTCACGAGTGATATTTCCGGGAAAATATTAGACATCATTCTAGCGTTTTAATACATAACTTTCATCGGAAAATATTCCAAGTGAGAACTAAAAAAATCAATAAAATGTGGAAATATTAGTCTATGACCTGAAAAGGAAATAAATGTCCTGAGCTTTATATTCCTCACAAAGCGAGTGCGCTTAGAAAAGTCTTCCCTCCTTTCGTGATGTCATATAATGGCTGTCACAGCCTGATGTCTTCAAGATAGCCTTGGTAAAATGCGGGAACGTTTTCTAATTTTCCCATGATGCATTACGCCAGATCTTTATTTTTTCAAAGATGGCTGCTGTTGTGGATTGCGCGCGTTGGTGTACAGAAGAAATACAGCTCAGAATACCATTTTGTTTCCCTAATATACCAAAATATTTTTTTCCCTAAAATAAAAGTATTAAAAACCTGATTTTATGAAATAAGAATTATTACTTTGCATGTATGTTTCCAATATTTTAATAAGATGATACATATACTTTAAGACATTAGTTTTTGAGATTAATTTAAAATTATTACAATATAATTCTTATGGATGTACACAATAAAATTGCATTTTTTTGTTATTTTTCCTGATTTATCTTATTGAGTGTTTCCATATAAGTAAAAAAGTAGTACCATCTTTTTATCAAATAACTCCATATTGGGGTGTATTGAAGAAAAATTTTTACTTTGAAAATTGATTAAAATGTGATATAACCAATAAATAGAATTAACTGTTTTATATTCACATTCCCATGAATTTATGAGGATAAGAGCTTAAAAAAATATTTCTTTTTTCTAAAATCTTCAAATTTAATCCATTTAATTTTTGTCATTAAAGCGAATCATGATTTACTGAACCCAAAGATATCCTTTTATATACATATTGAATTGAATGGGCAAGTACAAAATTATTTTATAAAAGTAGGCTAAATATTACTTTTTTTCTCCTCGAAGGGTTAAATAATCCCTTAATTATGAAACATACTATGAACAAGTTCTTATGAAAATATTGTACATTAAAGAAAATACTTTCTTACAAACAAAAGTTAATTTAGCTTTTTAATTAAAGTTGGT
Organism: Trichonephila clavata; assembly: GCA_019973975.1. NCBI lineage: Eukaryota > Metazoa > Arthropoda > Arachnida > Araneae > Nephilidae > Trichonephila > Trichonephila clavata. The sequence continues at coordinate 91,475 of BMAO01004966.1, forward strand.
TATAATGAAAGTTTTGATTAATAATTAGGAATTCTTCTGAGATTGAAATGAAATAGCTTTTAACATCATTTAAAGGTTTTGGGCATCTGAAATAATCTGACAACAAACAAACATTTGATATGTTTTATATAGTCTCTGACTTCCTTTATAATTATTACCCTTCAAAAGGTTTGAACTTTTTAAAGAAATGTTTGTCTCCAACATTCAGAAAGAAAGAAATTTGACTTTTTTGTATAAATTAAGAAACATGTTTAAAGACATATGCTTTTTAATAAAATTATTTTATAGTAGATTGAATTAAACTGTTTTCACGAAAATTCGTATTAGACAGTTTTATTTAATAATTAAACTCATTTTAATATACATCATTTATTGACACTTAATTTTAACATTACATGAATGCACTATAAGTGAATAAAGCATTTCATGATATGGTATATAAATCAGACTCTGTGGATGTAACACTATACTAAAAGAACAAATCGAGGATCTAACTGCAAATATTCAACGTGCATAATACCTTGTACAATTAGCACATCTCGATTTTTATCTTATTGATAATATCTAATAAATCTCTCGGGAAATCTTATGAATGGCTTTTTCAATTTATTTACAACAAAAAAGTATCAATTTTAAAAATATTTACAAAGAGTATTAAATGTCATCAACCCAAACAAATAAAAGGATACAGTAAAAAAAAATTAAAGAAAATCATCTAAATCAAAGATTAAAAAGCGAAAAAAGGTCATATTATGCAGAATTTCTAAAACTTTCACTTTATATATATCATTAAGTTTATGACATAAAAACTTAAATTTTTAAACACCTAATGCAATTAATAGTAAAGAAAAATTTTAAAAACATTTGTATCTTAAAAGTTTCTGTGAATTTTATTTACTCTAATTTCAACACTATCAAAATTAATTTAATCAAATCAATGTTTTTTTTTTATATATACATTTGCAAAAGTAAGATCTGAAAAGGTCTTCCTTTGTTTACAAAGAAATTAATGGCCAAAACTAGTCTTAATACATTACTGATGACAAATTAATTCCCAATGAAATAAGAGTTTCAGTTGAGCTGAAACTTCTACACCACATAAAAGTTTTAAGACCTAGATGCATTTTAGGTTCTCATTATTCCATATTGGATTGCTTCAGAGCAATCAGCTCATGAAGTAAATAATGAAATTGCCCTTTTCTCTTAATTCATGTAACTGAAATTCTACAAGAAAAATTTATTCTACAGCTTCACAAAAAATATACATAGTAAAAATACTCAAAAAAAAAAAAAAAATTCATAAAAATTTTTATCTTAAAATTTATTGCTTTTGGGAGGAGGGGAGGTTTTATTTTCCTCAAATTAAAAAAAAAGTGTATGAATTAATTATGTACAATAATTTTAACTTAGTAAAAATAGGGAAATAATCTTTAAATTCAAAGGACAAGTAATTGGGTTGTCTGTTCTTTAAAATTAATTAAATCTACAAGAAAAACAGCGAGCTATGTGAAATATACCACACATAGGAACTAGAAAGCAACAACAGGAGATTGCATTACGTTATCTACAAAACTTTTCATGGTATTTTTGAGAAATTGTATATGGTATGGGCCCAGATTAAATGAACTATCACAAGATTTTTGAAATTTCAGATCTCTTACAAACTGGCAAAGTTATAAAATCCACTTCTATACAGTCAATTTTCTGAATTTACATAAAACAAATTTGAATACTGAAATCATGCAACTTATAGAAAAAAGTTGAATAAAAGAAACAAATACACATATAAAATGGCAATGTAACTATTTTTTATAAAATATCTCTATACACTTTTTTTCATGTCCTAAAAATACAATAAACCTTCATATAACAATTGTTCATAACTGTAAAATTACATATTAAATACTAAAGCTTAAACCACCTTAATTTTCCTTACATTAATTTTTATTAATAAATCTTTACATTGCATATACTTATAACTACATCACTACAATCTCTTCCTCTAAAATATATAAAGCATTATCTTCTGTTTTAACGGCAATATTTGATTTTTTTTACTGAACATATCAACACTTCATGCATACCTACTTCTACCTGTTACTGTAATTATAGTGTTAAATATACTTCAGTTCATCCAAATTTTAACTTATTTGGAGAAAAGCATTTACATGTTATTTCGTTATCACTGATATGCAATTAAAGTATCTTTTCGTATAATAAATTTATACTTTAAAAAAATGGAAGATGAAACGACATCAGGGGTTCGGAATTCTTGCTCTAAAATTTAACTTTTGAAAATATATTAATAAAGTTAGAGTAAATTAATTAAAATCATCATTAATTCAACAAGTTATCAAAGTTTATCATTAATAAATTGTGCTCAATTCTAATGAAAATCACAATTTGTATTAATTGTAAACAAGATTCTTTTACCAGGGCAATCCTAAATTTCATGAAGCTTCCCAGTTCCCCAAATTGTACATGAGCAAAATATTAAATTACTTCACATTTTCTCTAAAAAATGCTAAATCAGTACTCGTACCATTCCAAAATTAGGAACATATGTATTAAACTGCTGACTAATTTCGCCAAACAAAAAGACATCACAAATTTAAAAAAAAATTAGATCACTATTATTGTTATTGTGATTAGGAACTGTTTCCACTATTGGCTGTATATCGCAGCATTTGGCGGTTTTTTTATTTGAAGAAATTGGTCGATATTATACTTATGCAAGCGCCCCAAATTTGTCCTTTCAACATACGTCACACAAAAATATCAGTAATTTTGGTCAATTAACCCCTTAATTTTGTAAAAAGCTCTCTGAAATTACCTTTTTTTACTGAATTTTTCATGAATATAGATTATTGCAAACAATAATCATAGAATTGATCCAAATACATTTCTGGGTCAATATTTGTAACCAACTCAATGCAACAAATTTATTTTGGACTTAAATTTATTAGCAGGATAATATCAATATACATGAGCCTTTTAGACTTTAATACTTATGTCAAAATTAAAATCCAGAGTATTCTTATGCTCAATACATTTTAGATAGATTTCTTTAACACTATGTTAATGTTTCAGTAACATGTGTATAGTCTTTATTTGAAATTTATCATCAAAATTATTGAATTTTACATTTTGATAACCCTTGTGCAAATACCAATAAATGTATATTTGTTATCCATAGCAAAAAAAATTATACATCTGTGTGACAAATTTATTCCAGTCGAATTTTGAAAAACAAATGTGCTAAGAAATCCTCACACGTACCAAATAATAAACCATTTTGACCATGCACAAGAAAACAGGACTTTTTTATTCAATACATGCACGCAAATATATATTCTACAATACACACATTTTAATTGAAAATTTTAATGCCTTTATTTTTTACCACATTCAGAATTTAATTCTCAATAAATTATATCTTTGTACTAAAATGGTACTGCGAATATACTTTCAAAATGTTGCATAATTTTTTACATATGGTAATTTTCATTTCTAATGTTTGAAACTGGTATTTGATTCATCAAGTATAGACATTAATGAACCTGTAGTAAATTAAGATATTTTTCCATTTCTGTAGTGAATGCTTTTCGAACTTTTTTTTCTCATAAGAATGTAAAATTATTTTGTAAAATACATTATATGTTTAACTTTTTATATGTATGTTCTCTATATAATTTAATTTAAAATAAACAAAAATTTACTTTGAAGTAATTATTGTAGACATCTATCCAAAATCCTTTTAGAAGTTTCTTTTGTGAACACAAAAATAGTAAGAATGGAGCTCGATTTTAGGTGACGACGGTTTCTAAGTTGTTGGTATTGAAAACAAGCCTATTCAAAGTGGTCAGGACATAATAAACAGTGAGGAGATGTTTAAAATCTTTACGCTTCATCATTATTATCCACGTTTATAAAACACTCGCATTTTTACCAGGATATTAAACAAAAGATTTTTTTCCTACAATCATCTTATCTTTTACAGTAATCGAGCAACCATATACAGTTAAGTGGGAAATTTTAGTGGGTAAAAGTGCAAGAGCAAAATAGTCTTAGCAATAATAGTAAAAAAAAAATGTTGGGCTTGTTTGGCGGTAAGTAAACGAAAACATAATCACATGTCCTCTTCATGACAATCGCGCTAAAAATTCTGGTTGTTTCCATGGTTACATTGTATAGTCACATGAATCTATCAACCAATCACCAGATTCTCATGTAAACGGGCTGAAAAAAAATACCTGTAAAAAGCCGGCTTTTCTCCCCAATTCCAAATTGCCGACATTTTACCGGCTTGCATGTAAACGGGCCTTTAGTGTTACTGTGAAAATCGGGTGAGGATTAGAATCGAAGGCGGAAAAATTCATTGGATGGGAGAAATTGAACGTGATGCTGAAGGTTAGAATCGTTATAGGTTCATGTATGTGTTAAGTTTTTAATCTTTTTATTTTCCTAAATATCGGATATCGGTATACATTTTTTTAAATTCTTTATTTTTTTCACAAGAATGTGTTGAGAATTTGGGATGTGGCTTAGAATTGAGATGGTGGCTTAGATTAGGATATACAGTAATGGAATTATAGTAATGGCGATTTGAGGTCGGGGGAGAGCCAACCACTTCCTTACTTTTGTCGAAAATGTTAAATATTTATTCCATTTTAACCACCTAAAACTATAAATTTTTTAAACTTACTGTTTTCTCATCGAATAAACTCCCCCCCCCCCATTTTTTAAAGAAAATTACCAATGGGAGTCTGCATAAAAGGCATTATTAAATTAAATCATCCTACTAAACCCATTTTTTAATGGTGAAAGTGGGGAAGGTCGGGGAATTCCTCAACTCTCTCGAAATATGCATTCTCTCCAAAGATATTGAGAGTTAAGCATGGGGAGTTCTATCGACTAAGTTTAAAGAAATATTTAAAAATTAAACCTTTTAATGCATTAAAGAAATTTTAAAAAATGTTTATATAATGTAAGGCAGAGGTCGGCATATCGTGGCTCGTGAGCCGAAAGCGGCTCTTTGTATAGACGGCGGTGGCTCTTCAGACTGCATATTAAAAATTGAAAAATAGAGTAAGGTATCAAGACTTTGCACATAAACTTTTTGGGTTGATACGCTTTTTATTCGGTTATGCCAAAACATTCTTTACTTCCTGAACGGCCCTCATACGCACATTCTTGCAAGCATTCCTTTATCTTCTAGATGCATCTAAGAGCCTTATTTCTGCCCGCAGTCACTTTTCAGTGTCGCGCAAGAAACCTACTGTTTCATTGATCTAAGCCAGGGGTCGCCACGGGCTCCCGATGTTATTCCGAGAGTCCGTGTAAAATTTAAATTGATTTGGGGCTCCCGAAAAACGTCAGGGGTCCACGCAAGGTTTAATATAAAGTTTAAAAGTTTTGATCCATTTTTATTTTTATGGAAACTTAAATAAATAACAATATTCACTTGGATATTCCCGACTGGGTGTTGAACCCTTTTGATCTTGGACTTACTCAGATCCCGAACATAGATGAATCCATACTAATACAGGAGCATCTTACTGAACTATCCACAAATGAGGCACTTAAAACAATGTTTGAACTACGATATCACACATTCTGTTTGCAATAACAGATCCCAATTTTATATCCTGCATTATGGGTTACTGTATAGAAGTTGTTGACTACTTTATCGTTTTATTTGGTAGAACGTGGATTAAGTACCGCAAAAACCTCATCACAAAAAAGAGAAACCGACTAAAAGCTAGTGCTCGTGGGGATTTGTGGTTGCTATTCACAAGCATTGAGATGGACATATAAATACACTCATAACATCTCATTAAGCTCACACAGTCATTATTATTTTTTTTATTTTAAATTTAAAAGTTATACTTTTAATAAATAATTCTTCAATATTTTTTTTTAATTTATAATTTTTATACTATGCATTTATGTAGCTTTTTTCACTTGGGGGGGGGGGGGAGAAAAAGAAATCCGTGGAGAAGAAAAAGCTGCCTTAAAAAGAATCCTTAAAAAGGGATCGTGGGCAATTTTTGACTGTAGAAAGGGATTCGTGGGCAAGTGTTGACTATAAAAAGACGTCCATGAGTTAAAAAAGTTTGGGAACCAGTGGTCTATAAGCAATGAGTAGTGTGTTATTTTGTTCAGTCAGTGATGAAAGTAATGGTCTTTCAAAGCTTTGGGCTCTAGCACTAAACTTTACAAAAACTTTTCAACTCAAACGACAACCTCCTTAGAGGAAATGTTCACCTCGATTTTGACTCACCTCAAGATGCTTACTAAAAAACTTTTTACTAAATTTTATTTGATAATTTAACTGAGAACATCAAATTACGTTTAAAAAAAAAACCAGCTCATTTTACTGTACTAAAAGGAAACATTACTTATTGCTTCAATGAAGAAAAATTTGATTTATACTGATCTTATAAAAAAAAGCTTGTTCAACTGGGAGAGAAGTGTTTGAAATTGATAAATATTTAAAAACGCGACGTATGTTATTTTCAAGCAGGATTACTCTCCCTGTGGGAAGATTCAGTTTTACAAGCAAAAATTCGCCTCCCAGAATGAACTTAAAAAATAAGATTTTGACAACCACACAGAAAATGTAACTACAGCTACCAGATTGAGAAAGTTATTATCCTTATAAAAAATACAGGATATCGCTGAGGAATAATCGAGAAGCCTCCTAGGATCGAACCTTCTAGCATAAACTTCCATAAAGCAAAAAAAGGATCCTTAAGACAAAGGTCAGAGCAGTTCAGAAGAGAGTTCAATCGAGATTAGAATCCGTTTGTGTGTTGGCTGGGATAAGAGAAATACTTTGCCTGAGTTCCTGCATGTGGAAATGTTCTAGAAAGCCGCTTCTGAAGCGTTATAAAACTTGTTTATAAGGAGTGCATTTTGTACTATTGTAAATAATCTGTTGAAATTTTTCTTTGAAGTGAAAATTTCTTTAGTGGCGTTGGGCACTTTTTGGTAGGGGAAAATCTTATGGGTTCGCGTCACCGACATGCTCTGACTGGCGCACGCGATGCAACGCTAATTTCAGTAACTATTTTTATTTAATTCTGATGAGGAGGTACATCCCCTTCGGAGATAGGAACTCCGTAATTTACACGCCACTTGCAACTTGCCTTGGTGAAATCTCGTGCGTTCGCGTCTCCGACATGCTTATAGCAGTATATCTGTAGCTATACAGCTGACGTATAGTGCTGTGTATATCTTATAAGTGAAATTGAATGGATTTAGTGAAAAGTTTAATTTGTATATTCTGTGCATTGCTCGTTGCGATTCCGAGAATGGGCAATACATATTAATGTGGTTGCCGTTTATATTTCGCCTGGAAAATCTATGAGACAGATACAACAATTTTTATTCGAAAATTTAATAATTTATTCAAAAGAAGGTTCTGAAATACTCGAAAAAAGATTTGGCGAAAAATATGGTAATGTACAGATGATTTTAAGTGGAGACTTCAATATTAACTTTGCAGATGATAAAAATCTACCACTAATTGAATTTCTAAATGAAACCCTTAATTTAAATATGTCCAATGATCGAAAACAGTACTACAAAATATAAAACGACGATCGATGCGATTTTAACACACACACGCGATACTTAGATAAATTTGAATCAAACATTTTCCTTTCTTACTTTAGTTACCTTAAGCCTATTGTATCTTTTTTAGAACAAAATAAAATAATTAAAAGTACAAAGAGTCTAAGTATTGTTGAAATTAATGATGACAATGATGCAAACAGTTAAAATGTTAAAAGTCAAGTACATTGAAATTTAAGTAAATACAAATACTATCCATAAATAATTTGATTGTATGTTAATTGTTATTTTAATTGAATTGTATTTATATTTTGTCATGATCTTTGTACAGCCCGTATTATATTTGAATAATAAAAAACCATATAAACATGTATATAATTGTTGCTCGGGGTGTCAATAGATGTGAAAACCAGATTGATGTTGATAATTTTAATTCAAACATTATGAAATTTCAAATTTTATTACTAAAAGTTCTAAGTTTTCACTTCTATTGGCAGTCTCTATAACTGCTAAATTTTTTTTTCTTTTTTTGTGTATATACACTGGTGGCCACTCAAAATGCTTCACCCTGGAGGAAGCATGCAAACCATGTGAAATTTACATCATGCGCTGGCGGTGATGAAATATGCAAATCATTAGCATTACAGCGCAGATGCACATCACAAGCGATGGTACCGCCACCCGTGAGCACTATATAAGGAGAGAACAGACTGGCGAATTGAAATACAACAATTCTTTTTCGTGCGTTCTATCCCCCCTTCATAAGCTGTCTACCTATGCATCGGAGAAAACATCGAGCTTCTTTTGACCAAGTTTCTGAATTCGACCGAGGAAGAATAGTAGCCTATAACGATTGCGGATTATCCTTCAAAGAAATAGGTCAACGTATTGAACGAAAACAAACAATTGAGATGCGGATCTGTCACAACTGGATGCAGAAGAAAATGACGGACCAAATGAGCCGATCGCACTCACCTCGTTGCACCACTGCTCATGTTGAAAGGCGGATTGTGCGCAAAGCAGCGATGGATCACGCAGTCACAGCACGAACCATAGCACAACAGATTCAGTCTGTTACGCATCATTCGGGATCCGCTCGTACCATGCGACGCCATTTGCAACAGAGTGGAATGTCCGCAATTTGTCCATTGCTTTGTTTACCCTTGACTGGGAACCTCAAGTATTAGCGCTGCTATTGGTGCTATGA
>BMAO01004967.1:0-21704 GCA_019973975.1 Trichonephila clavata
TTTAAACTAATTGACTACCTGTTTGAAAATTGGTAGGAATGTTTCTTTCATGGAGTACATATCCGTTACAAAACGGGTTTGGGGAAAATTGACCCCAAGGGGTGTTGCGGAGGGTTAAGGGCAGATATAAGTAATTATTTCTATTTTTAAACTATTAGACGCTCAGTCTTGAAATTTGGTGAGCAGATTCCTCTCATAGGATAGAGATACACTAGAAAATGTGTTTTGTGAAAATAGACCCCTAGGGCGTTGCGGGGTTCAAAGGGCGTTATTTGATAATTTTTTTTTGCATTTTTAATTTATTGGACGCACAATTTTGCTAAGCAGATTCCTTTCATAGAGTGCAATTCCCCTACAAAATGGTTTTGTGAAAACAGACACCGAAGTGGCGTTGCGGGGGCTCAAGTGCGTTATAGATAATTATCCCCATTTTTAAACTATTAGACGTACAGTCTTGAAATTTGATAAGCAGATTCCTTTCGTAGAGAACCCGCTACAAAATGGGTTTTGCGAATATCAACTACCAAGTTTAATTTTGGGAGATTAAGAAGCGTAATCGATAAATATTTCCATTTTTAAACTACTTGATCATCCTGCTTGAAAATTGGTAGGCATGTTCCTTTCATGGAATGAGTTCCTCTAACAAAGAGTAAAACGAAAAATTGACCCCCAGGGATGTTTGCGTGGGGTCAAGAGGAGTTACAGAAAAAAATTCCTGTTTTTAATTGTTAGACCCATATACTTGAAATTTGATAAGCATGTTTCTTTTGTTGAATAGGGATCCACTAAGAATAAATTTTAAGCAAATCAAGTTCTGGGGGGTTGCAGGGGGTTACTGGGACGTATTGACAAAAAAAAGTTACTTTTTTCGAGCTCCAAGGACTATAATAATGAAATTTGGTTTGCATTTTTCTTTTGTTGAATTAAAATTCGCTAAGAGCGGTAATTTTGGAAAACGGCTCACAACGGGATTACGGGGATATTTATAATAAAACTTTTGCTTTTTTCTGTTAGATTTAGACTTTTGAAATTTGGCTTGCATGTTCAATTTACGGAGTAGAGATCCACCGCGAAAATTGGTTTTGCGGGAATCCACTTGGTTTTTGGGTTACGAAAGAGCAAACATCATTCTATACTTCAATTTTAGAGATTTTTAGAAAATACAAATTAGATGAGTTCTGCCCTTTTTATTTATCAAGAGGTGACAGTTACAGGTCTAAATATATTTTTCAATACAATCGAATTCTTAATGCTATGACTTAGATATCAATAATTTATACATAAGCAGTAAACATTTATAAAACATCATGAAATACCCAGCGAAGCGGGCGGGTAACAGCTAGTTTGTTTATAAAAAAAAACAAAAGGAAAATAACCAGCGATGTAAGAGCTTCTAATACCGACATCGGATGAAAAAGAAATCAGATAGAGTTATACCGTCGTCATTATTTTGCTCTTCTGGTATTTTCTGAAATATTTTAAAGCACACACACACGGGAGACGTTACCTATAAACCAGAACGTTACTTTTTTTAAATTCTAGAATTTTTTGAAGTGAAAACTTCTGTAGCGGAGTTGAGCACTTTTTGGTATGGGAAAATCTTATGAGTTCGCGTCACCGACATGCTCTGACTGGCGCATGCGCAGTGTGCTGTTCGCCTTGCACACTTTTTGGATGAATGAAATCTCGTGCGTTCGCGTTACCGACATACTTTTAGCAGTATATCTGTAGCCATACAGCTGACGTATAGTGCTGTGTATATCTTATAAGTGAAATTGAATGGATTTAGAGAAAAGATAAATGTGTATATACTGTGCATTGCTCGTTGCGATTCCGAGAATGGGCAATACATATTAATGGTTGTCTTTTATATTTCGCCTGGAAAATCTATGAGACAGATACAACAATTTTTATTCGAAAATTTGATGATTTTTCAAAAGAAGGTTCTGAAACACTCGAAAAACGATTTGCCGGAAAATATGATAATGTACCGATGATTTTAAGTGGAGACCAATATTAACTTTGCAGATGATAAAAATCTACCACTAATTGAATTTTTTAATGAAACACTTAATTTAAATATGCCCAATGATCGAAAATTCAGTACTACAAAATATAAAACGACAATCGATGCTGTTTTTACGCGATACTTAGATAAATTTCAATCAAAATCAAATATTTTCCTTTCATACTTTAGTTACCATATGCCTGTTGTATCTTTTTTAGAACAAAACGAAATAATTGAAAGTACAAAAAGTCTAAGTATTGTTGAAATTAATCATGACAATGATGCAAACAATTAAAATAATGTTAAAAATTAAGTACATTGAAATTTAAGTAAATACAAATACTATCCATAAATAATATGATTGTATATTAATTGTTATTTCAATTGAATTTATATTTTGTCATGATCTTGTACAGCCCGCAATATATTTGAATAATAAAAAACCATATAAACATGCATTTAGTTGTTGCTCGGAGTGTCAATAGATGTGAAAACCAGATTGATGTTGATAATTTTAATTCAAACAGTATGCAATTTCAAATTTTAATACTAAATGTTCTAAGTGTTCACTTCTATCGGCAGTCTCTATAACTGCCAATTTTTTTGTCGTTTCAATTCGGCTGGCTTTAATTATATTTCTTTTACGTTCGTATTTAACGGTTTAATCACTGGCAACTGTAAAATTTAAATGAGAAAACATTATGCGAAACTCATTTTCTTTCTTTTATATAAGCTATTTTGAAGAGAAATCTAAAACATTTTTTTTGTAAAGGAATAAAAATATAAAAATCCCCGATCAGTTTCTTTTTCTCCGAAAAAGAAAAATGGACTTGATTAGAAATAATACAGATATTGCTTGCGGAATTATTAAAAAAGAGTATTTAATTTTTATCGGAATTTCGACACGCGATTGCTGAAAAAAATCTGCGTGGATTTTTTAAAAAGATCATCTTTTTAGAATAATTGGCTTTCGTTCCCTGCATATGGATGAAAAATATATTTGTGCTGTTTTTCTACTGTAGTTTTAAATGCCCAATGTTTAAAATGAACTGCGGTTGAATTTTAATACGAGAAATATGGGAAACCTTTTTCTTAATAGTAATATTTCGGTGTGAAGTGTCTGAACTGAATATAAGTCACCAACATAATATTCTACGGTTAAATAAGCCATCAATTTTCTATGGTAATATTTTTCCAGAAATAAATGAAATTTTTAACAAAGTAGAGAGCGTTTAGTTTTGTTTTTCAAAAGATTACAGTTATATACTCTTGAAATGTTGAGACTCTTGATTTTCTTATAGTATAATTATACCTAAAAATAATATGTGACATATGATACCGTTATTCTTCTCGCGAAGTATTCATTTTTATGTGTGTAAGTACACAGCGCATATCAAATTATAAATTTACATAAAAATGATTTTATTTAGATTTTGCATTTGGACTCGATAAGTCTGTGCTTAAGTTATACATTGCCTGCTTATTAATATACATAAATATAACGCTCTTATTTTTTTAAAACAAAGATCTTGCTGTAAGCATTTTTGCAATCTTGATTTTTTCTGAAACATTTGGCATTCATTGGTTCATCTCAAATATAAAGCATAAGAAAAGGAAGACAATTCTCTAAGATATAGGCGATACAGTAAAATTTTTTATTCCATTTTTATAAGAACCCTTTTCTTTCCGGTCATCATCTTGTATCTCAGTTTGATAGTTTATACGTAAGCTATTTTATTTATACCGAATAGAGTTCATACTGCTGACGCTTCAAAAATTTTTAGAAGGTTTAGTTTCGAAGAAGATATAAAATCAGTGTTGAATATTAACGTCGCACAATTCATAATTTTGAACCATGGCCAAGTGACGAACACGACACCTGAGCTGGCACCCCCTCTCCTAGCTTGCACACCACACCAATGGGATTATTTTAGCGTGGTTAACATGCCTTCACGTAAAGTATCTGGCAACAGATTTGTTTGCTATGATTACATCGAATAAAGTGAGGTATGTTTTCTTTTTTTTTTAATTGTTAATGCCTAATCTAAATATTGCTTATTAAAATTGCTTATAGTAAAAACCGATTCATTCCTTTTGTTCTATTTCTGTTCCGAATTTAAATATAATTAGAATTTAATCTGTATGCACAGCATACGTGTTTTTATTAAACTTTAAATGACGAATTTAAAATTCAGTCCATTTCAATAAATATTATTTTCCTAAAAAAAAACAGTTTTTTTTAAATTTATATATATAAGTGTGATTTCAATGGGTGGTTACGGTCTGTTTCGAACAGGATTCTATCAGTTCCATTCAAGTGATAAGAATTCAAAACATATCAGTTATTAATAGTGGTAATTGATGTACCATAGCCTCGTGGTTCGACATTTCTTTTGACAATCTCGATAATATTCTCAGTTAATATTCAACAACGTTCCTTCAACACTGAATTGGAGGAGGAAAAGGGGTGCCAGCTCAAGTATCGTCCTCGTTACTTGACCGTGGTTTAAAGCTACGAGGTCCGTCGCCAAAAGCCCTCGAATACCTGAAGAGTGCGACGTTAATATTCACTCACTGAACATTGCATTGAAAATTCAGTGTTGAATGCTAACGTCGCACTATTCTAAATTTAGAACCAAGGTCAAGTGACGAAGACGACACCTGAGCTTGAAACTCTATCTCCTAAGTTTCTAAAACAAAAAAGTAAATTTAATGTGCTTAACGTGCATCTTCTGCCTCTGCACGGCGGGTCTTGAGTGATTATCACACGTCAGCCACAAGTCCGCATTGGATTAATTTTTATTTGTCACGTGTTTATTCATGTAAAGTATCCGGCAGCATATTTGTTTGTTTTGATTACGTGGAATAAAGTGAGGTAAGCTCTTCTGGAATTCTAAATATATAATTGTTAGTTTGCTGATATTTATAAATTTACTGAGATAAATTATAATTTTACTGTAATTGTAATTAATATATACTGTATATTTACTGATGAATTGACAGAAATCATTAATTTTTCTTCGAATGCTTGCAGATAATCCTTTAATAGAATATCATTGGGAAACATGCCATCCAATTTCAGATCTGATAACAAATTCGATTAAATTAATTGAAATTACTTTAAATTAATTTTAGTTTTAAATTTGAGTTTTCATAGGTACTAAAATTTTAAAAAAATAATGCTAAATTATAGCATACATTCTGTTTTATAAGTCATTATCAGTTTTAATTTTATTAATAATTTAATTATTTGCAGGAAATTCACTGTATGAAAACTCCTAAATTTAAATTTAAGAATTCAGTTGTATTTGTATAGTTCTGTTTCCAAATGGATTTTCAGAACACAGAAACACATTCCTCAACGAGTTTGGTATGATTTTTATCATTTGCAACATATAATTAAACTCTTATTATTTATAACTTATTTTGTTCTTGAATATATGGAAGCATATATATTCTCTATTAGAGTTGATTTTTTTCTTTGTCACTAATTGAAGAAGAAGAAAAAAGGTTGAGGAAGAAATATTACAAAATAAACTAACAGGAAGTACCTTAAAGGTTTTAAATTTTTATCAAAGACAATATAACGGCTAATAATAAATAAAACAATCTTTCGAAACGATACACAGGAACTAATGCTTTTAGTACTCAAACAATCATCATCTCTTTATAAAATTGTTCTATAAAATTGACGTAGAACCACGAGATACCTGGAATATTCGTATTGCTAATTATGTAGAATACACTAACATTTTTTAAATATTCTAAACCTTTTATTAAGTTTATATTTCTAACGAAATTTTAAATGTTTATTAAATTTGGAATGCATTAGATCTAAGAAATGATCGGTGAACTAAATTTCTCTTTAAAAAATAGAATTGAATTGGAAAATGTTTCTTCACCAGTTCGGATTCGTATTAACTGAATTATTATTGACGACAGTTTTCTATTCAAAGATTAAATGTGTTATTTAAATGAAGAAAAATGGCCAGAGAAAAGTAAGGTGGGTAGAAATAGTTTGGTACATTTTAAACCCACGAAATATAAACCCAAACCCATATATAACCCGCACATAAATGTAACGAAAATTGTTATGTATAACTCTGTTGAGATTTATTGTTAACTAACTTCTCACGTGGGAGAAACAGGTGATCTATTGGTTCAATAGTTTTGAAAAAATAGCTACATAAATGAATTTTTTTCGACATGTACAACCCATTTAAAACTATTACCAAGAAAACTATTTTCATATATGAATAAAACTGTCTGGTTTTGTACGTGTGTATGTGTGTAATTTCTTTTATAATTAGTTTTCTATAAAAAAAATAGGAATATTTCTGGATATGTTTTTTTTTTTTTTACTTAATTAAGAAAAATTGTGGTTTGGACAGCGAAGTTAATTTTCGAACGAACGGAATTCCAAATGAAACTTTGTGAAAGAAACAAAATAATACTTCTTTGCTAGACAGTATTCTCTATTTTGGCAATTAATTTCCGAGTGAAAAAATCAATTTTTGAGACGTTTCTATTCAAAAATTTCTCGAAATCCAATCATGTAGCTGTATTAAATGTGTTTGTGCACCAGACATGACGTCACTGCTAAAGTAAAACGCGCGAAATCAGAGAAAGAATGACTTACCCCCCCCCCCCTCCCAAGGATTATTAAATTAAATAGCTTCCATATATAAATGATTGTTGTGTTTTTCAGCGCTGCATAATTTTTTCCTCCTCGTTCGGTCTGTAAAAACTGCGACGTAACTCGAGAGTTATATTTCTAGGTGGTCTTTGTTAGTGTAAGTTCTTGAATTACGGCCCTCCTTTTTTATTTTCGCCCCGAAGTCTGGAGGGCACGCCTTTGAGACCAGTTTCGAAAATACTATTGAACACGCAATTCGATAAGTTCTTTCGAATGGTGTTTGTGGAAATTCGTGAACGTTCGGAGTTATAGGCCCCCATTCTGATTCGGGATTAACATCCTGGAGAAGGCCCCTTTAAGGTCAGAGCCTGAAAAAGTATGACCCTCTTCTACTCAATGAGATCTGTTGTTGTTGTTGCTAATGCCACCTGTCTGACGTAGTCGGATCGAGCCCACGAAATTCATCATGGCATCGGGCTATATTGTACGCCTGTCGTTAGCCGTAGCTTTGAGCACCGTGCAGGTAACAGTACGATTTGGCTCTGTTCCCCCCCCCCAATTTTGAGGGAGAATACCGTAGGAGTGGTCAGGGGCCTCCCATCTCTCTATCCCTTCCACCAACCTCACGAGAGGACTTGTGCCTCGACGGCTATTTAGAGTACCCCGAAGCCGCCACAAGGCACCATATATTTACAAACATCCATACCCTCTCTGGGATTCGAACCCAGGCTCTACGGCACAGCATTCAGCGTCGCTAACCACTATACTGGATGAGAGACTCAATGAGTTCTTTAAAACTGTATTCTTTGTTAGTGGAAGTTCCTGTAAAACTTGGAGTTAAAGGCCCCCTTTTAAAATTTTGTTCCCTGGAATCTGGAGAGAAACCCTTTTACTCCAGAGCCCCGAAATTACATCTTCAGATGCAACCAGTTGTTCTCTTTTGGAAGATGTATTTTGTTTGTGGAAATTCGCTTAAGTTTTGGAGTTAATGGCCCCATTTTGGAAATTTGGGCCCCATTTTCTGGAGGGAACACCTACCAGATTCGAGCTTAGGAAATTGAATTATATACGAAACTAGACCAGGTCTATATATCGGAGTATTTTTAATGTGGGAATTCATGCAAATTCAGGCCCCCGTTCTGAAAGGAGACCTTCCTTCTGGAAGGGGCCCCTTTGAGGCCGAGGTATAGAAAGATATATGTTACTCTTTTACTTGATGAGACCTTTAAAAATATTTAAAATAAGTAGATACTCTTGTTAGTTTTTGAGATATATTAGCGAATTAAATTTGTTCCTTTTCCGTATTCCACACAACGTCCAGCTTCTAAAAAAACATCTCCAAAATGTAGTTCTAGGACCTGTTTTGGGGTGTGGGAACCAAAATTCGATAGAATTCGATCTGTCGAAGAGTTCCCATTTTTTATCGAAAAATGAAATTTTGTTCTCGTGCTCCGTGAAAGTTTTTCCCAATAGTCTGCACGACATTCATTTTCGAGAGATAGTCCGAGGCATGCCTCACGCCGCAGATATCGAAACACGGAAGTAGTCTCCAAAATGTAACGAACGTTCTTTACCTTCTATAGCAGGGGTGGGCGGACTTTTCCAGGGTACGGGCTACTTCTAATTTTTTCAAGGTGTTGTGGTCCACCCAGTATATATCAGTGTAATTATAGTTAGTAGAAGACTTAGTCTGCGCACTGTCAGCGAATCGAATATTTCCAAATGCAATTACTACTAACGGCTGATCTTCAAGCGGTCACTCCAAATTGTCTTCGCGGTCCACCGGTCGATCGCGATCGGCGTAATACCCACCCCGGTTCTATAGGGAGAGGGAGTCTCTCCTGCTGAGGTGGTGGTCTCTCTGAATGTGCAAGTGAAATGTGCCCCGATGCATCGACTAAAGCACGCTTCTCTCTTTCTAAGTGTGGCATGATTCTCCTATGAGATGTGGCGTGTAATCAGAAGAGCGTTCTGATTACACGCCACCGCCTCGCGTTTCGACGGACGTCCCGTCCTTCAAGTGTTAGCGGAACTTTCGGCCCATTGACACAGATCCCTGTCCGAGGTGTGGAAGAATTCAGGACAGAGTTCTGGACCATTCTACTTTGCGTTCTGATGCAAGCGGGACAGTCCACCCAAGACCCGTCCGTCTGGTCTTGGAGGCGGGTTGGCGAAACATTCATTCCGCCAAAGCACGACAGTCACCGTACTGTGGAAGGATTCAGAGCACAGTTTTGGACCAAACGCCCTTGCATTTTGAAGCTCGTGGGAGAGTTAACCCAATACCCAACCATCAGGGCTTGGCGGCGGGTTAGCTGAGCATTCGTTCCGCCAAAGCAAGACGTACATCGTGCTGTGGAGGGATTTGGAAAAGAGTTCTGGGCCAACCGAATTTGCAATCTGATGCACTCGTTACGATCCAAACACGACCCTTCCACATGGTCATGGCGTTGGGTTGGTGAAATTTTTTTTTCGTGATGCACAATATTAGCCGGGCTGTGGAAGGATTCAATACAGAACTCTGGAGACACCATCCTTGCGTACTAATGTACGCGGGACGGTACACTCGCGATCCATCGATACAGTCTTGGCGGCAGGTTGGCTAAATGTTCCTTCCGCCAAGGCACAGCACTTACTGGGTGGTGGAAGGATTCAGATCAGAGTTCTGGAGTGACCAACCTTCCGTTCTAATGCACATGGAACTGTCCACCCGCAACCCGTTTGTCAGGTCTTGGCGGCAAGTTGACGAAAAGATCGTGCCGCCATGGCATGACATTCACCAGGCTGTGGACGGAATCAGAAGAGTTCTGAAAGCACCCACCGTCTGTTCAGATCCACACGGAAAAGTCCAACCCCGATCCGTCTGCCCAGTCTTGGTCTCAGTTTGATGAAAAGTTCATTCCACCAAGGTACAACATTCACCGGCCAGTGGACGGAATTAGAAAAGAGTTTTGAAACCATGGACCTTGCGGATTGTTGAACACGGGACTGTCCAGCCACAAACCTTCCACATTGTCTTGGCGGCGGGTTGGCGAAAAATTCGTTCCACCAAGGCACGACAATCACCGGGCTGTGGAAGAATTCAGAACAGAAAACTGTATACACCGACCTTGCGTTCTAATGCATGCGGTATTGTTTTACCCTCGACGCGTCCGCCCGGTGTATGCGGTGGGGTAGCGTAATGTTCGTTCCGCCAAGGCACGACATTCACCGGCCTGTGGAAGAATTCAGAACCGAACTCTTTATCCACCGACCTTGCGTTCTGATGAATGCAGGGTGATCTTACTGCGAAACGTCCGGCCAGTGTATACGGCGGAGTAGCGTAATGTTCGTTTTGCCAAGGCACGACATTCACCGGACTTTGGAAGGATTCTGAACCCACCGACCTTGCGTTCTGATGCATGCGGGATGGTCTTACCGCGACCCGTCCGCCTGGTGTATGCGGTGGGGCAGCGTAATGTTCGTTCCGCCACTCACGACATTTACCGGCCTGTGGAAGAATTCAGAACAGAACTTTGTATCCGAAGACCTTGCGTTCTCATGCATGCGGGATGGTCTTACCGCGAACCGTCCGCTCGGTGTATGCGGTGGGGTAGCATAATGTTCATTACGCCAAGGCACGACATTAACAGACCTGTGGAAGAATTCAGAACAGACCTCTGTATCCACCGACCTGGAATTCTGAGGAATGCAGGTTGGTCTTACTGCGACCCGTCCGCCTGGTATATGCAGCGGAGTAGCGTAATGTTCGTTACGCCAAGGCACGACATTCACTGGCCTTTGAAAAAATTCAGAACAGAAATCTGTATCCACCGACCTTACGTTCTCATGCATGCGGGATGGCCCACCGCGACCCGTCCGCCCGGTGTATACGGTGGGGTAACGTATTGTTCGTTCCCCAAGCACACATTCACCGGCCTGTAAGAATCAGAACAGAACTCTGTATCCACCGACCTTACGTTCTGATGAATGCAGGATGTCTTACTGCGACCCGTCCGCCGGTATATGCGGCGGAGTAATGTCTTGCAAGGCACGACATTCACCGGACTTTGGAAGGATTCTGAACCACCGACCTTACGTTCTGATGCATGCGGATGGTCTTACCGCGACCCGTCCGCCTGGTGTATGCGGTGGGGAGCGTAATGTTCGTTCCGCCATCACGACATTACCGGCCTGTGGAAGAATTCAGAACAGAACTTTGTATCCAGACCTTGCGTTCTCATGCATGCGGGATGGTCTTACCGCGAACCGTCCGCTCGGTGTATGCGGTGGGGTAGCATAATGTTCATTACGCCAAGGCACGACATTAACAGACCTGTGGAAGAATTCAGAACAGACCTCTGTATCCACCGACCTGGAATTCTGAGGAATGCAGGTTGGTCTTACTGCGACCCGTCCGCCTGGTATATGCAGCGGAGTAGCGTAATGTTCGTTACGCCAAGGCACGACATTCACTGGCCTTTGAAAAAATTCAGAACAGAAATCTGTATCCACCGACCTTACGTTCTCATGCATGCGGGATGGCCCACCGCGACCCGTCCGCCCGGTGTATACGGTGGGGTAACGTATTGTTCGTTCCAC
Organism: Trichonephila clavata; assembly: GCA_019973975.1. Taxonomy (NCBI): domain Eukaryota; kingdom Metazoa; phylum Arthropoda; class Arachnida; order Araneae; family Nephilidae; genus Trichonephila; species Trichonephila clavata. The sequence continues at coordinate 11,226 of BMAO01004967.1, forward strand.
CAAGGCACGACATTAACCGGCCTGTAGATTTCAGAACAGAACTTTGTATCCACCGACCTTGCGTTCTCATGCATGCGGGATAGTCTTACCGCGACCCGTCCGCCCGGTGTATGCGGTGGGGTAGCGTAATGTTCATTCCGCCAAGGCACGACATTAACCGACCTGTGGAAGATTTCAGAACAGACCTCTGTATCCACCAACCTGGAATTCTGATGAATGCAGGTTGTTCTTACTGCGACCCGTCCGGCCGGTATATGCGGCGGAGTGGCGTAATGTTCGTTTTGTCAAGGCACGCCATTTACCGGACTTTAGAAGGATTCTGAACCCACCGACCTTACGTTCTGATGCATGCGGGATGGTTTTACCGCAACCCTTTTGCCTGGCATATGCGGCGGGGTAGCGTAATGTTCGTTCCGCCAAGGCACGACATTCACCGGCCTGTGGAAGAATTCAAAACAGAAATCTGTATCCACCGACCTTACGTTCTCATGCATGCGGGACGGCCCACCGCGACCCGTCCCCCGGGATATGCAGTGGGGTAGTGTATTGTTCGTTCCGCAAAGGCACGACATTAACCGGCCTGTGGAAGAATTCAGAACAGAACTTTGTATCCACCGACCTTGCGTTCTCGTGCATGCGGGATGGTCTTACCGCGACCTGTCCGCATGGTGTATGCGGTGGGGTAGCGTAATGTTCATTCCGCCAAGTCACAGCATTCACCGGCCTGTGGAAAAATTCAGACCAAAACTCTGTATCTACCGACCTTACGTTCTGATGAATGCAGGATGGTCTTACTGTGACCCGTCCGACCGGTATATGCGGCGGAGTGGCGTAATGTTCGTTTTGCTAAGGCATGACATTCACCGGACTTTGGAAGGATTCTGAACCCGCCGACCTTACGTTCTGATGCATGCGGGATGTTCTTACCGCAACCCTTTCGCCTGGCATATGCGGTGGGGTAGCGTAATGTTCGTTCCGCCAAGGCAAGACATTCACCGGCCTGTGGAAGAATTCAGAACAGAACTCTGTATCCACTGACCTTACGTTCTTATGCATGCGGGATGGCCCACAGCGACCCGTCCACCCGGTATATTCGGCGGGAAATCGTAATGTTCGTTTTGCCAAGGCAAAAGACTGTGGAAGGATTCTGAACCCACCGACCTTGCGTTCTCATGCATGCGGGATGGTCTTACCGCGACCCGCCCGCCCTGTTTTTGCGGTGGGGTAGCGTAATGTTCCTACCGCCAAGGCACAACATTCACCGGCCTGTGGAAGAATCCAGACCAGAACTCTGTATCCACCGACCTTGCGTTCTGATGAAAGCAGGATGGTCTTACTGTGACCCGTCCGGCCGGTATGTGCGGCGAAGTAGCGTAATGTTCATTACGCCAAGGCACGACATTCACCGGCCTTTGAAAAAATTCAGAACAGAAATCTATATCCACCGACCTTACATTCTCATGCATGCGGAATGGCCCACCGCGACCCGTCCGCCCGGTGTATGCGGTGGGGTAGCGTAATGTTCATTCCGCCAAGGCACGACATTAACCGACCTGTGGAAGAATTCAGAACATACCTCTGTATCCACGGACCTGGAATTCTGATGAATACAGGTTGGTCTTACTGCGACCCGTCCGGCCGGTATATGCGGCGGAGTAGCGTAATGTTCTTTTGCAAGGCACACATTCACCGGACTTTGGAAGGATTCTGAACCCACGACCTTACGTTCTGATGCATGCGGGATTGTTTACCGCGACCCGTCCGCCCGGTATACGGAGGGTAGCGTATTGTTCGTTCCGCCAAGTCACAACATTCACCGGCCTGTGGAAGAAATCAGAACAGAACTCTGTATCCACCGACCTTACGTTCTGATGAATGCAGGATGGTCTTACTGCGACCCGTCCGACCGGTATATGCGGCGGAGTAGAGTAATGTTCATTTTGCTAAGGCACTACATTCACCGGACTTTGGAAGGATTCTGAACCCACCGACCTTACGTTCTGATGCATGCGGGATTGTTTTACCGCGACCCGTCCGCCCGGTGTATACGGTGGGGTCGCGTAATATTCATTCCACCAAGGCACGACATTCACCGGCCTGTGGAAGAATTCAGAACAGAACTCAATATCCATTGACCTGGAATTCTGATGAATGCAGGATGGTCTTACTGCGACCCGTTCGGCAATTTAACTAATTTACATTATTAACTCTTACAGACGCCTTTTTTAGTGATTCAGAGCGTTAAATATATTTTTGTGCGCAAACTTTATGTCACAGATTTATTTGATATATGAAATAAATGATTATTAGAACACATTCTATAATTATATAAAAATCCTTATTTTACCGTTTTAAGAGAAATTTAAATCGAACGCAGTGTTTAAGACAGTTCAATATTCAAATCAAAGATCGAAAGACACCCCCCCCCCTGCTTCCTCCTCTGCGAGATAAAAACCCGATCATCGTTTTGCTTCTCTGTCTTCCGTATGATATATTTTAAAATAACCTAAATGTAGAAGTACAGCGAAGCATACGCACGAGATTACAAGTTTTAAACACTTCATTAGGCGAACGAGTGGAATGAGCAAGGGTTGCATTTATTGAAGAGAAATCGTAGCAAACACGTTTACGGAAAGTATAATTCATTTAAACAGATTTGTGTTCATTCTAAAAAAAAATTACGATGTCATACGTTAGCTCGAATACAGAAGTAGAAAAAGATATCTAATTTAGCAATGGCATTGAAATTGCTTTAAAAAAGAAATGGATTATGATGCATTTTTTTTTACCATTTGTAAAGGGATTTTTTTTATTTGTTTCTGTGACTTTTAATTGAATATTCAATTAAATTATTTTACCAACTTCGGTGTTCGACAAGGTTAAATGCTCTAGAGTCCTCGTCAAATTTTCATGAATGTTATTCCTCTAAAATGCTTTATTTAACAGTATATACATTCCTACGTGTCAATAGTAATTAAAAAATATTTGTGAAACAGTAATAAAATAATGTAATTATATGTTTGCTCATATATTTTTCTGGAAAAAAAATTGAATTTTCGTAAGCGAAATTAATTTCGAACCCAACAGATTATACAAATCAAGAGAAAATAAAGAAGCAAAATAATATTTGTATGCAATGAGAGTATTTTATAAAATCCTATTGACAAAACATAATTTTTACGTACTACGTTCGGGAATTTAGTGTAGTCAGTCCATGCAAGAAATATCTCTAAATCAATAAAAATTGTAATTACTTGTGGCTAAATTCTTGAAAATTCTACATTGCTTTTAAGAAAACGAAAAAAAACAAAACAAAAAAAACAGAAGTTTTTTTTTTAACGGAGGTGCTTTCCAATGGCGCGATTGAAAATGTTTCAAATGTTGGACAACACTATTTTCTCAATTGTTTGCTCGATTCATTAATCACTCGTCGTTCATTAACGTCACCTTTCGAAGCTACCCGAGGTCTAATGACGGCGGACCTCGTACTTTGAGCCACGCCAAGTGACGAGGATAACACTTGAACTGATAATTTTACCGCGACTTCTAAAGGGGTTGGGCGTTGATTGTTTATTTTTTAGATTGTTAAGATTTAATAATTTGAATTTAGCTGTATTTATCTACGCCTTCAGAATAAAATACAATTACACCCAAAAATGCATACTAAGTGTTTTAAAATGAAATATATAAAGTGTTTTCCATGTCCCACCCACTCGAGAGAAATGCACCACAGTCAATAGAATAGAAATAAATGAATGTTCTCTTTGGGTGGCCGTTTGATCCCCAGACCGGTGTCGGTCCCGTGGTTTGGGGATCACTGACTTAGAGCATCGGCGAAGTAAATGACGGTATTAGTATTTCGAACAGAGGAACAATTAGAAATCAAAAATTGTAATGATTTGCGGTAGGGGCTTTGAAAATTCTACATTGCTTTGAAATGAAGCGAAAAGAAAGAAGCTAGCGGAGGTGCTTTCCAAAGGAATGATTGAAAGTGTTTCAAATGGTGGACAACACTATTTTCTCAATTGTTGGCTCGATTCATTAAGCATTCATTGTTCATTAACGTCACCTTTCGAAGCTACCTGAGGTCTAATGATGGCGTAGTTCGTACTTTTGAGCCACGCCAAATGACAAGGAATGACACTGAGCTGGTATCGATAATTTTAGAGCGGCCCGCTGAGGGGGTTGGATGTTGATTGTTTACCTTTCAGCTTATTTTAATTTAATAATTTGCATTGATTTGTATTTATCTATGCCTTCGGAATAAAATAGAGTTGCACCAAAAAATTAATATAAAGTGTTTTCCATGTCACGCCAACTCGAGAAAAATGCCCCACAATAAATATATTAGAAATAATTGAATGTTCCTTGGGCGGTCCGGTACCATTTGATTCACGGACCGATACAGATCCGGGTCCCGAGGTTTGGGGGTCGGCCAAGTGAATTACATTCTTAATGTTTCTTACATAGGAACAGTAAGATTCTCTCGTAATATTCGCACTCTATCGATTTTGTCGAAAGACTATTTATTGTTTTCTAAAACATGAAATTTTGTGCAGGTGTAATTTGTAATTGTAACTTTTGTTATATTTTGTATAAAAGATTAAAATGTTTTTTAAACTATAAATACAGTGAATTTATATGCTACTGGGTTCAATGTGATGACGATCATCTATCGGACCCTTTTTTCTTTCTTCATTTTTTTATTCAACTGATAATTTCTAGATGGTTAAGGCTAAAAATTTATCAGTATTATTATTCTTATTTTTTAAACTTAGGAAACTTGGTTCAAGTTTTTATAAATTTTTGATTTTAGTGAAAATAATCGACATAAATTGCTACTCGTCAAAATTAAATTTTTTTTAAAGCTTTTCATAATAATTTCTAATGAATGGAATGGCGTATGTGATTTTCTGATTGTAAAAGTATTAGTACAATTATAATTGTTTCTTCATACGAACGTGTTTTTGTCTGCAATGAGATACTCCAATTGCATTTTCTCGGTCGTGATATTTTCAGATTTCAAAGAATTATAAAATATTGTTTATTGAATGCAAAAGTAACCTCAATATGTTTTCTTCGTTTTCTTCTTTAAGGGTTGCATTTTATCTTTAAAAAGTCTTACCGGATTCTCGTGAATAATAATATTCTATATTATTTCTTGGAATATATCATTGGAGCTCGGTTGCATCTACGTTATTGTTTTCATTACTCTAATATTTTGTTCCAGTATTGCGTATAAATGATTCTACAATAAATGCGAATCTACTGAACTATGCGATATACAAATGTCAAACAGGATTATATTAGAAATTAATTGTGTGAAAACTCCTTTTTCGGTCATACGTGCCGAGTAATTCATGTGAGTGGATATTAACGTCGCACTGTTCAGCTACATGAGTGCTTTTGACGACGGACCTCGTAATTTTGAACCATGGTCACGTGAAGAGGACGTCACTTGAGCTTTCACACCCTTTCCTAAATACCACACTACACCAAGGGAGGACGTTCGAGCTCTCGACTGATTTAACGTACATCGCTCCCCTACAAGGCCGGTTTTTAGTGGCACTGGGCTCGAACTCATGACACACCAACCACGAGTCCTTGACCACTAGGCTACCATGGCCTCTAAGCAATTGATGTTAGAAACATTGTTTCTTATAGTAAATGTTCTTTTTTAAAATTGCAATGTTGAGTTGTTAATGATGATCTTAATAAATTGACAGAAATTGAATTCTGATTAAAAATTTTCATATTAACTAAAAATTTCCTAATTTTTTAGAAAAAAAATTTAAACTTTAATTCAGTTGATATTGAATAAAAATATTTTTTATTGCAAGTTTATTCCTTAATATTTGGACATCTGAAAGTCTATTTTTCGTTACAGTATCATTTTAACAATTTTTTTAGTGAAAAGAAGATTTTTCGAATAAAGACTCTCTCTCTATAAAAAGTGCCTAATATATGAAGTTTCGAACAAGTTTTTTTATGTACGAAGTGTATATAGGGTAATAAAAGGACATGCGATATTTTTTTTTTCTCTGTGTTTATAATGTGCCGTACGAATTAACTTCCGTTCGTAGAATTTTTTTTTTTACCCGTTCTCTTGAAGAATGTATATTTTAAACCGTTAATCTTCTGTACGAATTTTTAATCGTTTGATGTCAAAAATGCCGTGCGTAATATGTGGTATGTATATAAAAATGTGGTTAACATTTTATGTGTTCTTCCATGTTTACGGTTCTTCCATGCCCCGATATTTCTAAAAAAAATTTTAGCAGCATAAACAATGCATTACGTATTTGAATATTTGTTCTCATTACTCACATTTACTAAAATACCCTCTAAATAGTAATAACCTCTCCTTTAGAATTATAGATAGATTTCGTGAAACACATTTAACGCTTTCGAAATGGGAATACATGCTTGAATTATGCATGAGTAAATTGTTTATCTAATTACTATTATTTAATACATAATATAATTACCAGTTGCCCGGCCTTTTCGAATATGTTCCTTTTCCCGTTTTTTTTCACAGGGAAATTCTGGCCGCAGCAGCCTAGTGGTCAAGGCAACGAACTCGAAGGTGGCGTGTCATGAGTTCGAGGTAGTACCGCTGAAGACTCGCCGAGCAAAGCGAGGCCGATGCACGTTAAACGTATCGAGGCTCAAACCTCCCCCCCCCCGTTGATGTGGTGGGGTATTTAGGAGAGGGGGATGCCAATTAAGGTGTCATCCTCGTCACTAGACCATGGTTCAAAATTGTAGTGTCCGTCGCCAAAAGTGTTCGTGTAGCTGAATAGTGCGACGTTAATATTTACTCACTCACTTACTGAAAATATCTGTTGTATCAAGATATAATAATCCGTGACATTGGATGTTTCGTTCATATGAGTTTTAGAAAATAGGGTAATAGGACTTTTTCAGAACAACAAATTAAAAATTCAGGAGACCCATTTCGGCGGCCAGTGCTCGGGTCCGTCCCTGTACGTTGCCCCAAACAAACGAAATTCCGGCTATTTCAGGTCATAACCAGCAAATCTCTTACTGATATTTTCTATAAGCCATTCCATATTCTATATGTTCCGGTTCAGCGTCATAGACTCCACCTGGAGAGTGACTTTCGCGATCCTCGCATGCGTGGAGTCAAGAAAAGATAGAGCTATATTTGAAGAGCTAAAGACTATTCATTTTCATTTCAAATAGTTTTTTTAGAAGGTATCTATTTTTTACTCTTCTGTAATTTCTTAAGATTTTAGTTAATGCATGAAAAGACGGCGTTTAATATAGCGTAAAAAATATCTGGATGCATCTTTTTTACAAGACAGACATTAAAAAATAATATTTCCTAAGTCCAATGGAATATTTTAAAGCCTTTTGAACAATTTATGGGGTGCGTACTAATTTAATTATTTTTTTTCTAAACACTTTTCGTAAATATTGTTTGGTTGATTAATGCTCCTAAATGTGCTTTTTCTAAGTTTGAATGCATCCTAAAAATGTTTCTATAAATTTATCTAATTTTTTAAAAAAAATTTGTCTCTTGTATACGTAAAACATTACTTTAATCGTTGGTAAATTCCTTCGGCAATTTATTTAACATTTTCAAATTATAGCGAAATATTAGCTAAGAACAGATGCATACTTATTGTGATTGAAATTTAGAATACATTCATACCTACTACTTACTATGAAACGAAATGATTTTCTCTGATCGAACAAACTAGATTGAATAAAAAAAAAACATTGGCCTTTTGATTAAAAAGATAACCTTGCTCTGTATTTAATGTAAATTCGTAATTAACGAATATAATTAATTTATGTTCCTTCAGGTTTCTTAAAATTTTCAAGCAATTGGAAAATAATATATTTTTTTTACATAAATCTAATTTCTCCTTTTAACATAACACAATAAATGTGAAAAAATAGTTTTTTTTATCGCATTCAAAGAGAGTATTTAATCAGAAAATTTTCCTATATAATGGCCTGTGTTTAAAAAATCTGTCCCAAAACCACTTCTTCCATTGCTAAATTTACTCGATGATTTCATTTATATTTATTTTTGGCTTTTAATATGGTTTTTTTTTTAGGCTCCATGTTTTTTTCAAATTTGAAAAAGGTAAAGGTGTTTTACAATTTTTTTTTAAAATTCCGAAGTAGTAATATTCGCTAAGCCTTCTACCAGTGTTGTCTTGCGGAGAGTTATACTTTTTCAATGGGTTCTTTCTTCCTACCGAAGATTATGTTTCAGCATCTGATAAAATAGCCGACCAGGATATCAGATCTGAATTACAGATCATTGATAGTATTTATTCTTTGTACGTTCCTTGGGTAGTGTTCTTATCGGGTAGGTTTACTTGAAGCCTCCTTTTCATGGATGACGATTTGATTTTTTTCATTAACATCACCTCGTTCTTTAGATCATCGATCAAATGGCGAGAACGACACCTGAGCCGGCTAACCCCTCTACAAACTACTACACCACGCCAACAGGAGGACTTTGAGCCTTTATAGATTGAATACATCGGGTGTTTAGTAGTTTGAGTTATGTATAAAATGAGCACAAACTTATTTATTTTTAAATTCTCAAAAGATTGAGGACGTTCTCTTAGAACATTTACCGACTCCTTATAATGAAAACCCACAAGTCACTTTTACACTCTTCTCCACAGTGAAAAACCAAATTTTTTTTTCAAAAAATGTGAAAAATTGCAACTATTTGGTGAAATGTTAGTAAGACGAATTCAAATAAATTCCTAAGCTTAATTTCCGATTGAAAATGTTTTGCCCTTCTGTGGAGAAAATTTTAAAATGTTGGACGGTAGGTGTGGGTGCACGCAAAAATCAGAACTCGTGAGACGCACTGATAGGGAAAAAAATTTATTATGGGTTATTTGGAGATAGATATTGGTGTGCACTGCTGTAGGAACAAAACTAGACGCAGGATTTATAGAAATGTATACCTATATAATTTTTATTGGTTTGCCACACCTCGAGGCATTTTCACGGAAAATCCTTTCTGCAGTGAGATCAGTCTAGTTTACGATGCAAACGAAACAATTTCTTCCTGTAGATTTTTAATCTGGAGCAAATGTGTACGTAATATTGTAGATTTCATGTTAATGTTTAGGAAGCACGTAGTGTATTTTTATTTGTACACACTGAAATAGAACTTTCTCGGTCCCTTGCCTGCGTGGTAGGACAACTTTTCCTTTTGTAAAAATGAATATTCCTTCACAGCCATCGGATCTTGATTCCAATTGATCTTCCAGGAAGCGAACACTTTTGATAATCATGTAAAATTAGAAAGATTCCCTTGATTTAGATGGAAAAAAGGAATACTTATTAATTCTAAGATCATTAGAGTTTGAAACCAATTCTGTTAAGATTCTATTCACCCATGCGAACGTTTAAAAATGGAGGATGATTCTGGAATTATTTGCTGGAAGAGATGGCAAAATGAAGGTTCAATAATAAAACGTCCCCTAAGAAATTATTATACAATTTTTGAAATCCAAAACTAAAAACAAAACTTACTTGTCTATAGCTGTAATATAGACAGGGTTATTTTTATACAATTATTAGTTATATTTGAGTACAGTTTTCCCATTTGTTTCATAGAATCATTTAAATTATTATTATGTTTAATATTTCTTAACGTTTTCAATTTCATGTGCGTTATTATTTTTTCCGTTCTGATTCTTTAAAAGTTTTGAATTGCATGTCTTAGAATTATTTCATACAATATTTTACTAATTAACATTTAAAAATTTTATGCTTTTTATCTCATTCTTATTAATTATTGTCTCATTGCTGTTATATTATATCATTTGCTGATTTTATAATTTGGAGTGATACTTTTCTCAAACTCGAAGTTTATTTTATTGATCTTAATAAATATTCGATTTGTGTAAATAAAATTTTCATTAAATTTGACACTGAGTACAGATTCTAAAATGTTCCGGATAATTTCCAAACGGACATGAACCGAGAAGTTATACATTTCGAAACGATTTCTTAATGAAATTTTTAAGATTTTATTCTATACTGCTGCTTGGGAGTAGCATAGAACAAAGTGTTATTTCAGTGTTATAAAAGAAGTGAAATAAGTGGGAGTAGTGAAATAAGTGTTATTTCAATGGGTTCGAAACGGATAACAATGATTCAATTCATACGAGCCTGACAGTGTATGTATTTCACTTATTTGTGACACATAACAAAATCTAAAAAGGAAAAATCAATTTTTATTTAGTTTCTTGGCGGATTGTTTTAAATGGAATTCATTTGAGATTATCTCATTTTTTTATATAAATAGAAACAAATGTACAATGATAATTTTTGACTTGAAAATAATATATTATTGACATTTTGTATTAAAAAGAAAACATCTTCCAGGAAGAAAAAAAAATTCTCACAGAAATTTACACTTTTAGCTTAGTTTTCAAACACTGGTTTTATTGTCTTGGATAGATACACTCG
>BMAO01004968.1:0-23028 GCA_019973975.1 Trichonephila clavata
TTTCAAATTCAATTTATTGTGCGTATAAATTTGGAAAAGAGCACAATTCATCTTTGAGTTTTACCAAGACTTTGCACAGGAATCGAATAATCAATAAAGCTTGATTGTCTGCAAGTAATTAGTTCAAGGGTTCAAAGGTGGACGTGGAAGATTAATCTTGGTTAATATTTAAGCACTTCTAGACTTCCTAAACAGCTGCAACTGTCCGTCATTATTTTGTCCGAAGTAAGGTGAATGTGTTCTAATTCTACTCAGAATGGCTCTACGGATTTTAAGATTATTAATAAGAGTACTTGGATATCAAGTCTTGGGAAACAGACAATCTCGACTCGTTCATTTTGTCTTAAGTTGAATTTTATGTTATAAAATATTTCGATGTTCGTGTTTGTCATATTAAGGTTCAGAGGTCAAGGGCAGTAAAATTTTAAAATCGGGTCCAATAATCTCATTTGATAGAGGATACAGTTTCCTAAAGATTTAGAAAAGGAAGTGGTTATTAGTGGATTAAATACAATATTTTGCCTAAAACTGATATTTTGAAAAGCTTTTGTTTGGTTCAGTATATAAAACTATATTCTCATTTTAGGCTATCTTTGCTTAATACTAAAGAATAGGACCAAATTCGATACTACTTTTTGAGATATAAATGAATTGAAATTTTAATATATCATAGCATTGCTATCCTATAGAGAGCAGCTTATTTTATCATATTCCGTATTGTTATCTGAGCTGTTCCATTTTTTTTTGGTATAAAACATATTTCGCATGCTTTCTCCTACACTACAATGCTAAATGAGCTATCCTTTTACAAGATAAGATGAAAAAAAGTATTTATAGAATATTTTGAAATTTTAAAATGGTATAATATAAACAGATGTTTAAACGGTCTTGGAACCTTCTTTAGATCAAGATACATATAGAGAGATACAAAATTGCTACTATACAAAACTATTATACGTCTAGAGAGTCCTGACCTATGCTACTGACACTTGGACCCTCTCAAAGAAGAAGCCAATATTGTGTGTGCGCCATTTGTGAGAGAAAGTTCCTGAGAACTACTTTTTGTGAAATTAAAAAGGATGATTTTAATAAAAGAACAACAAAATATAAGGACATTGATGTAATAAAATTCATCAAATTAAATAGAATTAGATTTTCAGGGCATATTTTTACCACTTGCATACTACTCTCTCTCTCTTTGGCCCAACATAAAAGATGTTCAAACACAAACAAAAATATAGATCAGGAGTGTCACACTTAAGGCCCACAGGCCACATGTGGTTCACAACGAACATTTTTCCAGGCCTACCAGTATATTGGTACACAGTAATAAATAATAAAATATCAAAATTTCTCCTGGAAAAGGAAAGAGTAGCAGAGAACAGATATCAAGTGTCAGGATGCAAATATTAATTTTTTCTTGTTCTTTTATTTATGTTTATTATAACGTATTGTTGGAAATAAATTTACTTTATATAAATATTGATTTTTTTTGTGGCCCACCTAAAATTAAATCTTGTTTGTTTGGCCCAAGTTAGCCTTTGATTTTGACACCCTTGATATGGATAGTAGAACTGGAGGACGGCCAATACTTCGATGAAAGAACTCCATTAACACTTATTTCAAAACCATAAAGGGTATGGAACTAGCGACAAAAAGAAGTGCCTGGAAAAATGTTCTGGAGAAGGCCAAGGCCCACACTGGGCAGTTAAGCCAATGGTGATAAGGAATTATAATCAGGGACGTCTTAAAGCTTGGGCCAACTGGGCCCGGGCCCAGGGCCTTGCTCTCTGTGGGGGTCTCGTAGTGTTCTCGAATATGTCTTAATAAGATCACGATCCGAATAATTTTAATGATCAAATATTATTCCCGTACTTATTCTTCGAAAAACAAGGAATTTCAAACTGCATGTCAGCAGGCAAAAAGTGGTCAGATTGTATTATCATGTGATGACCGTTGTCCATGTCTAGGCCTAAGCCTAATACCTTTAACAATCATTCAACTAGCTCATTTAGTTGTAATGCGGCCATTGGTCGAGGCGGTTTGTATCTAAGTGCATGTGAGTTCTGCACATTTGTGAATGTGAGTCCTGCACATTTGTGATTGTGAGTCCTGCACATTTATTAGTTACATTTGACGATGCATGCTATATACTGCCTACTTTTAGACATCTCAGGTAGGGCTTACTTTTGCATAGGGGCGTAGGGCTTCAAAACATCTTCTCTGGGCCCAGGGCCTTAAAGAGTCTTAAGACGTCCCTGATTATAATGTGCCAAATTTTTAAGAAAATTTAGACATTTTCTATTAAAAATGCACTTCGTGTTTAGTTTAGGTTCTCGTACATTTGGCGAAGAAAAGCCTTAAACACAGTTTTAACTCATAGGAACGTAATTTTATTCACAAACGTATATTTAAACTCTTATTTTATTTTAATTTCACTTATTTTTTAATATTATTCTGAAAAAAAAAATGTCTACAGAAAATATACGTTTTTTAACAAACATAGATAGTGGACGGTGTCGAATAGAAGGAAAGGGAAAAAAGGAAAGAAAAAAACCGGAGCACAGCTAACTGTTTCCACGACCACTACTTCCATCCATGTTCGACGCCGGTCCAATCGCTTCTCTCCGGAATGAAGTTAGATTCAAACTGTATGACGTTTCCAAACTTCCCTACCAAAAAATAAAACTCCTCAAATAAAATAAATGCACCCTACACAAAACAAAGATAAACAGAGAGAGAAGGAAAAAATAAATATAAAAAAAACCTGGATCGGTCAGGAGGGTGTGGGGGGGCAGACAGAGAGGAAAAAAAGAAATAAAATTCCCATCTCCCAACGAGTCGAAGGGCGGAAATAACTTTTATTGAAAAGTCCGATGGTCTCCGGGTTTTTGACCAGCGTCCGAGTGGCCGATCGAATTACGACCTCCCCGGGTTATGAGGACACAATACCCGGATCTAACCTATGACGGCCTTTCCCGGAATCGGCCTCCCGGTTTTATCCCGGAGGGCGTCGGCTCAGGCAAAAAGCCTTTTCCCGGTGCTTGGCTCTGGCTACTTGCTTCTTCAAGCGCAGTTCATGAAAGGAAATTGGAGATTTACAGATAAGTGAAGAAATGGTTTTTTTTGAAGTGAGAGGTTTTTAGGAAAGAAGTTAGTGAAAGTTAGAAGTTGATGTGGAATTATTCAATCGGAAACAGTAAAAATTCGAGGTTTTCAAGAATTGAAGAGAGAATTTTCTTGATGTCTGGATTTAACTTTAAAAAAATTTCATTTGATTCTATGATTTCAAAATAACCTCTGTCCTTCCTATGATTTAAGGATTTAATATATTTTAAGTATAAACACAACCTGGATTTTAATTTGACAACATATTTTGTCGTTGGGTTCACTATGTTGTCAGTGAATATTAGCATCGCAGCAGCGGACCTCGTAATTCTGATCCATGGTCAGGAGACAAGGATGACACCTGATCTTGCACCCCTTCTCTCCCAACTACCACAACACACCAACAGGAGGACGTTTGAGCTCTCGACAAATTTTACGTGAATCTCTCCCTATTCAGCGAATCTTCAGCGGTACTAGGCTCGAACTAATGACACGCCAGCACGAGTCCGTTACCTTGACCACTAGGCTACACTCCCTCCGATGTCCTTGTCACTTGACCGAGGTTCAATATTACGCAGCTCAATTTTTTTGTTTTGTTAGTACAATGTTTGGGAAAACTAAATAGTTTTCTAATGAAAAATGCATCTTTTTGCATTTGTGTGTGTGGTGGTGATGGGAGGACGTATAATGAAGGAGAGGGAACAACATATCGACTTATCAACAGACCGACGCTTAAGTTTCAATTTAAGCAAGAACAGCTCCTAAATTTCAGGTTGCAAATTCATACAAAATGCACAGGATTTCTCCCACAGATATAAACCTTTAAATGCCATTCAGAACAATGTATTAAAATGAAAAATAATCTCACACAACATGAGTCGCTACAAAAAGCAAACATAAAAATAATTAATGCAAATCAAGAATTGCGACGGCAGAGAATAGAACCAGATTTCGATATTTTGTTTTTAAAAAATGCAAGCAGATAAACCTAGTTACTAAATATAATGCACGCGTGGGTGACATTTGAAACGAAATTAATATTATTGTGAGTAAATCATATTAATAATTACGTTAAATTTTTGAATAATGAATAACTATACCTTTTTAATTGTCTACATAAGGATTTGAAACAAGTCTCAACGTATAACTTGTTGAATATTATTGTAGATATATGCTTATAAGTGCGCGTAGAATGGAGTTCCCCGAAAATGCCTTTTACTTCTAGGAGGTTCCGTGAGTCGAAAAAGTTTGAAGACCACTGATCTTAGACAAGAATTTTCCAATGATACTACAGTTAACCTACAGATAATCCTACTTCCAGAATTTACTCGTTTGAAATCTTCAGTACAGATAAAACATTAAGTCGAATAAATTTTATCCCCAACAATCGACAAAACAAAACTAAACATCCTTTCAAAGCAACCCAAATCGCGAATCTATTTCCGTTATGGTTGCATTTATGAAACAGGAGTCATTCAGTCGGAAAAATTCCTAACAAGTTTATTGGCAGCTAGAAACAGACTCGATCGTTAATTTTCCAGATCACATCTCAAAAACAGAAGTGGCTGACAAGAGTCCAACCGAATTGTTTCATCACTCGCGAATTTATCGCGTTCAATTATATCTCATAAACAGGCGTTTACGAAATGAGCCACATCCGCTCCCCTATCACTATTTAACAATAAAGACTCAACGGCCTTCCGTAACCTTAGGCAACGCAAAAGAAGTAAAAATATCCTTTGACCTTTTGCAACAAGAGCTTCCCTGTTGATAAAGTTCGTCATTTTAAACGCTTCGACCCTAAGGACCCTATCTATTCACACTTCCGATCAATAATCACGTGATTGGATAGTATAAAGCGAGCAATCAAGGCTAATCTGCTTTTTGGATTTATTAAACACTCTTCATACAACTTATATGAAGTGTCGATTGATGTCTCTGAGAAACAGCAAGTCATTTTTTGCCTGTGTATAGTGTGCATTATCTTTAAATGCTACTTTGTCCTTCAAGTGAAAAGTCTGTGAAGGATTGGTTGGAGTGGTAATAAAGCCTTTTTGGGACGATGTTTCTTCAGTTTTGTAGGACGTGAGATTATTGGCTGTTACTTGGATTCGAAATCCGATGAGAGTTGGTGAAAGAAGGACGCTACTGTTAAATGCAATACAGGGAAGAAAAAACAGAAGTTTGTACGTTTTTCTTACGCGTGTTTTAAACAGATGGTGTACACCAGCGGTGAGCAAATAGCTGCCAGAGGGTCACATGCAGCTGGAAAAGAATGGTTTCTGGCCGGCAAAGACAGTAAGAAAACCAAATATAGAGAAATTATTTTCTATATTTGGATCGATATATATTTGTGAGCAAAGTTTTCTTTGCATGAATATCAACAAGAGTAAGTATAGATGGAAGTTGACCTACATTCAGGTTACAGGCTGCGATGAGAATTTTAATAAACAAACTCGCTCCTGATTTTTTTGAGAAAAATGTGGAAAAGTGTGGTAGGGTATATTTGTCTCATCAAATTAATTCTAAAATTATATGTGCATTTCTGCACGAAACTAGCAGGAAAAAAAAATAGAATAAACTTGCCCTGTTTTATTTTACTTATAATTATTGATTTTTATGATACAATTCATATCTCTTATCTAAGATGCAATTTTAACTAATGTGAATACAGTAGAACGTCATTTATCCAAATCAATGGGGACCGGACACCGTTCGGATAAGCGATTGTTCAGATAACCAAAAACCGAATGCGATCCATGCAGTATATGAAACCGGAGACTATACGAATATTAAAAATCATCACATGCGGGAAACGTGCTTGAAGAAAAAGCAAAATAGGCAAAATGTCACAATTTTACCTTTATTGTGAAAATAATCACTCATTTTTTGCTGTACCATTGTACATCTTCGTTTTTTCGCTGCTTGGTCTCTGATTCTCTTGAGCAGTAGTAGTTGAGTAGGACAGCACTCTGATTGTTCTTCGTACCACTTCATTTTGGTGTGGTGGGATAGTTAGGAGAGGGGGTGCCAGCTCACGTGTCGTCCTCGTCACTTGACCATGGTTCTAAATTACGAGATCCTTCACCAAAAGCCCTCTTGTAGCTGAGCAGTGCGACGTTAATATTCACTCAGTCACGTACCACTCCATGACTGTCTCTGACACAGAAAACTCGTCAGCATTTGATAGACCCAAGCTACTTACGCTCTTGTTGTTTCCCGTTACTTTTGGCCTCACGTGAAACAACTGTTGAGCACATTGCACTGTTCGAAAACGTATCTGGACTTTGGTCCGGATATTTGGCGCTCCGGATAATAAAGGTTCGGATAAACGATGTTCTACTGTACAATCATTTTAAAAACAAACTGTCCTTTAGTATTCTTTGCTTTTACAATGTGGCCCTCGAGTCAAAACAATTGCCCACCCCAGATTTACAAGATTGGATATAATTATTTTATTAGAATACTGGGGGAACATTATATAGCATCTGCTACATACTTAAAAATCCATAAGCTTAAAAAATACCATTAATAGTGTTCAAATGAAGAAAAGAACTATTTCACAAAACAAAAATACAAAGCATATAAATGTACATAGAATCAACATGCCTACTTTTCAAAAGCTCTCCCGCGAGGTTTCCCTTCTGAAACTAACATGGGGTTTTCTTTGATTTTTCTTATTTCTTTACAAGCCACCTTCTTACAGAAGAAACTTTATATGCTAATAAAATTGATTATCCAGTGAATTGAAGTAATAAGTGAGGTTTGTTGACATTGGCAAGGCGGTGAATGTTAACAAAGCACGAGTTTCTTACTACAACCATGGCCATATTCAGAGTAAGGAGGATTTTAGCGGTCAACTTCATTAAGGACTTAGAATATCTGTACCGGATCATCTACAATCCAGTTTGCTTGCATCCAAGTTTGTTTCCAAGAGATAAATAATTTTTAATGACTATAGATAAATCAAATGAGAAAACCTTTCCCCCATTTTAAATTATTTAATTAATCACAAAATTCAAGAAATTGAGATTAGTTTAATGTGGTATTTGTGAGTTGATACAGTACGACACTTACAAACGTGTCGGGTTCGAAAGCAAACATGAAAGAAGTTAATTATAATTTAAGTAATAAAACTATAATTGAAAGTTAAAAAAATAAGAATTTATAAAGAAGATTATGCAAATAAGCAATAAGTCACATTTAGCACACTTCAAAGTACAAAATACAGTACTATTGCGATAAAATTGTCCAGATTGAAACATTCGAAAATTAAGAGGATCGAGAAATTGCTTGAACACAATATTCACGTGAAAACTTATCGAATCAGATCTGTGATACAAAGTATCTTAATTAATATTACAGTGAAGTATAATCGCATTTTAATAACTTTTAATTTTTGACTGGTAAAATCCAAGAATGTTGAAAGCAGATTTCATTTTTGTAAAGCAATCGAAAGTGTACTGCCAGGGGCGTACAAAAACCTCTTTTACGAGGGTTATATTCTAAAAAACAAGTAGACGAAAACGCCGAGGTGTAATTTCTATTGTAAAAACCTAAAATTCAGTGCCGTATGGGGTTTTGACCCCCCTTATGTACACCACCGAGTACAAATGGATATTTTAAATCTTATACACCTGTGTATACAATAAATGATACTTAGAAAAACCTTTAGAACAACGATTATTTCATGTTAAAACGACATCATTTTTCAATTCCTACTATTAGCTCAATCTCTCTCTCTCTATATATATTTATCTTGTTCAAATTTTCAATCGTTAATAAAATGCCTTTAAAGCCCTCAATTGAGCTGAAATTTTATATACACGATTATTTTGGATGACAATATAGTAATTTAATTATAATTAATAAAAATTAATTGATTGAAACTAATTATTCAAATAATTACGAAATACAGCCACGTTGGCATCATTTTTGGCGACTTAGCGACCATTTTGGCTCTTGTGTCAAAACCTGAAAAGGTTTTTCTTCTCACATATTTTAAAGCGCTCATTTGAGTTGAAATTTTCTATACACTATTGTTTTGGGTAACAATACGATACTTTAATTATAATTAATTTAAATTGAGTGAAATTAATTATTTAAAAATTACAGATACAGCCACGTTGACTTCATTTTAGTAACTTGGGTCAAAACTTTAAAAGATTTTTCCCCCTCACGTTTCAAAGCTGAACAGTTGAACTGAAAATATCATATACACGATTGTTTTGGATGACAATGCGGTACTTTAATGATAATTAATAAAAATTAATGGCCACTTAATGTTGTGATTCTGTTATATGTATATATATATTTATATTAATTGTAACTATTTAATAACAAGTAGCTGAAATAAATTTTTTGTTGATATATGTAGGAATTGACTTAGAAATTCTTTTTATATTACTTGTTTACAGTACATACACTAGATTTCAACTATACACACAATCAAACCAAACTACAAAATCAGATAACACTACAAAAACACCATATAACAGTATCTACTCTTCCTCTTGAGAGAGGAAAATGGAATTACGGTAAATTTTGAAGAGAAAAAGAAAGAAAACAAAACAAAAAAAGAAGTAAAAAAAGATACAGAAAGGTTGAACGAAAAAAAAAATACTGACAAGAAAAATCCTAGAAGATAAATAGAAACAAGCGCAAGAACCAAGGGACAACTAAGATTGATATCTTCAGCTAAGACCTCTTCCTTTACATCTCCAGAAAGTACAAACACATGAAAAAAAAATTCCATACCCTTTCTCCGAATATAATGATGACTTTTTTTGGGTGTAACATCATCACTTTGCCCTTTTTTCCACCCCGTATGAGTCTTTTTGTAGGAGTGGGGAAAAAATAAAAGTTAAAAAAAGGGCTCCATTTCCAGAGTGTTATAGGTATTACTTCTTGTATTCTGTTGGAAACGGGAATGTATGTATCATAAATGCTCGCATTAATCATAATTAATTTAAATACTAGGCTTAAAAGAGAGGAATACAAAGTAGTTAAGGACATAAAAATTCAACAGATTCATATGCAGCTCAATAACTTGATCTAAAAACGACAGGAAAGGATATGTCCGTAAGAGGATTAGGTATTTAGTTTTTCCCTCCCTTCAGTTATAAGAAAGGAATGTTGTTAGTTATTGTGTATGATTTAAAGAGGCGATATTTTATTTAAAAAATATTCAGGGAAAAAAATCAGATTTGTGATTTGTTTTGTGTACTTGTTATAATCATATTTAAAGAGATTTTAAACTCATTTTTATGTGGAATGTTAAGAAAAAAATTGCTTTAAGCTGTACTGTTCGAAAACAGAAGAAAATTGCTATGGTATTCTTTTTAAACAGGAACGTAACTACCCCTAATGATTCGAAGCCCCCCCAAGATTCAAGGGTCTCAAAACGAATAAGCAAAAAACCGTAAAACGTCACGACCCCTAGAAGTGCCTCCAACTATTTTGATACAAGGCCCACTCGAGACTAGCTACGTCACAGTTTTAAAATTACATGTAGAAAAATATTAAAAAAAATTATTAATTATAGTAGTTATGTCATTGTAACTTTATCTTGTTGTTGTTTTTCTAATGCCACCTGTCTGACGGTGTCAGATCGAGGCCCACGAAATTCATTGTGGCAAGGGGCGAGATGTACGCCTGTCGCTAACTTTTAGCTTTGAGCACCATGCAGGTGACATTACGATTTGGCTCGGTTCATACACGATAGATGGCGACACCACCTATCTCCACCTCCACAATTTAGGCATGGAACTGGAGGGGAGGGAAATATTCTCCAGCCCCCTGTACCAGTGGTTTTTGCTGCGACCACCCACAAGACTTTCGGACCCACTGATTTAACGAGCACGTACTCCGTGTGTACTCGGGAGGTATTTGGTGGCATCGGGCATCGAACCCAGGTCTTCCGGTCTGGAGTCCGATGCTCTAGCCACTAGGCTACCCACAGCCAAACAGGAGTGCAACTTCCCTCAATGATTCGAAGCCCCCCAAGATTCAAAGGCCCCAAATCATGTATGAAAAAAACCTTAAAATGTGCCCCTAGAAAAGTGGCTCTAACTTATTTTGATACAAGACCCACTCAGGACTAACTACGCCACAATTTTAAAATATATAGAAAAATATTTTTTTAAAAATATATATTAATTTTAGCAGTTGCATCATTATAGCTATTTAATTTATTGATACGGTAGTTTATTTAAAAAAATTTGTGCTTAGAAACTTGAAAAAAATAATTGAGTTTTGATTACTCTATAAAAATAATAACGTTAAAAGAAGGGGGAAAGGAAAGAAAAACGAATACAGTTAACAAGCTTCGATTTGCTTTTTATGAGCAAATTTATTTTTATAAATAGTTCAAAATTAAAAATACATTAAATAAATGTATGTAGTACTATGATTAGACTTTAGGAATAAATAAATTAAATACGTGAGTGTTTATGAAGGTCGTACTATAAAGCGACACAAAGGCTGTTGGCAACAGACCTCGTAATTTTAAGCCATGGCCGAGTGATGAGGACGTCACCTGAGCTGGTACCCCTCTCTCTGAGCTTCCATAATACGTCAATGGGAGGATTTCAAACCTTGACTGATTTAATGAGCATCAGTGCCTCTACATGGCGGGTCTTTAATGGTTCTGGGGCTCGAGCTCATGACATACTGACCACGAGTTCGAGAGCATAAATACTAGGCTAGCGTGACTACCTTTCAGTGGCGAGTAATTGAGTGAATATTAACGTCGCACTGTTCAGCTACACGAGGGTTTTTGGCGACGGACCGCGTAATTTTGAACCATGGTCAAGTGACACGGACGACACCTGAGCTGGCACCCCCTCTCCTAACTACCACACCACACCAACGGGTAACTACCACACCACACCACACCAACGGGAGGATGTTTGAGCTCTCGACAGATTTAACGTGCATCGTACCCCTACACGGCGGGTCTTCAGTGGTACTGGGCTCGAATTCGTGACACTGATCCGATACCTTGACTACTTGGCTTCCTCGGTCACTTTCAGAGGCGAGAACTTGTAGAGATATCCATTTGGCCTAGAACGTAGCAATGTGTGAATTCGGCCTATCTTAGCAGATTAATTGAGAGAGAAGGACCGTTAAGCTACCGTGAACATAATTTTTATTAAGTTACAGTATTAAAATCACAGATTTAGAAAATTAAGGTATCCGACTACTTGCATCAATTTAAAAAAAAAATAGAGATATGGAGATTTTTTTGTTGCCTTTAGATTTGTTTAGTACATTTTAAGAAAAAATAGCTAAAATTAAGCAGAGAGAAAGTAATTATTATTACCAAAATGGGGGGGAAATGGGTAAAAGTTGACAAAAAAATAACATAAACGCGGCCCGTTCTGTACCAAAAGTTTATGAACAAATTTTCAATTTTTCAATTCTCTATGTTATTCATTTTTGAAATGATCTTCAGAATAATAGATATTTTAATTTTTACAAAAACTAGAGCACTTTATCTTAGTTATTACATGAAATTGCTTTAAAAAAATTGATTAGATTAACATAAAGGACTGTACATTTTGTAATAAAACAGTGATTGATAAATCTTAAAGTTAAAACACTTCTACTATTATACAGAACATGCACAAAACACACACAATTCAGTTAATTATTTTGAAAACTTTTTGAGCAATCGCTGTTCTTTAAACATAAAAAAAAAACACATTTCGAGTAAAACGCGTTTTAAAGTATGACATCTTGCTTAAAGTAATGACATCTGCTTTTACTAAAACACTAGTATTTTTTGTTCTATTGAACGGAAAATAATAAACTTGGTACTTTTGTTAAGCTTATAAGATGACCTATAAAATAAAATCATTAAAAAATGTGTCAATTTTTGGCAAAATTCACAATTTTAGGGTAGTCGGACACCTTAAATGCTTATATTTATTTCAAGCCGTAGTAAGTTTATTCGTTTAGTATAAATTCGAGGATGTTGTTATTTGAATTTGATTCTTAATTCAAAAACGTGAAACTTTAAAACAAAATTCAAATTTTTTAAATTGAATAAAAAAGAATAGCATTGATTTGGATCGAAAAGTAAATATTTCTCTCTTCAACAGGGACAAACAACAGCGGGACTATTCACAAAAGTTATTGTTTACCTTGAAAGAAACCTCTGCCTCTATCAAAAATAGCTAAAGTAGAATTTTTTTGATTTTAGTGTTGAAACGACAAAGTGTTGACGCAAATAGTCTCCCCAAACAGCAATGATAAAACAACCGCGCAAAATAGCTTTCTCGGTAGAGTGAAAATAAAAAAAATGCCGGCTCCTGGAAGATTCAGCACATTTTTAACAAGTTTCAGAACGTTCAACTGGAAATTCCTTCCGCAGAATGTGACGCATCATTACGCGGCCCAACCGTAATTAGCCTCGGTAAATAAATAACAGTTTGGTGTCAATTTGGCGAACATTTGGAACTTTTTAGAAAGATTCTCCACTCCAAAAAGAATAAAAAAAAAATTCCAACAACAAAGACGAAAGGCGGGAAAAAAAGGGGCAAAGCTCACATCCACTGTCCGTTTGAACGGCGAAAATTTTCAATAATAGAATTCCAGATACCCGAAAAGAACATTAAGAAAATGGCGGAAAATTATTATTTTTAAAAATAACAGTTCGTCGCAAAGTAGTAGCATTCACACAAAAGTAGTGTTACTGTTCTGCAGTAATTCATTTTTAATTAAGGCCCCAAGAAGTGGGAGTTTGAAAAATAGAAAAGTTTCAATTATCGATTCTTACTTACGATGGGAGAGAATAATTCATTTGTTTGTGCCTCCAATTTGTAAAGATGTCATTTTCTATTTACGCTAAAAGAAATCAAACGTCGGCCCGGTGTGTTGTGAAGGCTGGCGTAAGCCTTTCGCACTAGATAAATCATTTTTAGGCTGTAATTTGTAACGCTTTTTGGTTATTACGCGTACTAAATTAATTGAGAATACTGAAAGATATTTATTCGAATTTGGGAGACTGATATTTCGCATATTTTTTCCATGAAAAGGGCACTAAGTGCTCAGTAATAAAAATATGAGGTTTTATTTTGTTAATATTCGTACTTTTAAAAACTTTTAATAAATTATGTTTCAAATTAAGGTTATTTAGTGTTTAATGCAGTATTGTAATAGCTGCTTCAATATTTTTCTAAAGTATTAAATAATTAATATTTGACAAGCAAAACAAGTGCATAGACATTAAGGCAGATTGTGATTTTATGGAGAAAAAAATAACTATGAATCGGATCCGACTAATGCGGAAAAGATGTTCGATGGTATGGGGGATTTATATATATATAGAAGATAAATAATTTCAAAACTTAATATTGCTGCCAAAGGGCTGAATATTCGAAAAAAAAGGAAAAAGACTGAATAATTATATTTGACAAGCAAAACAAGTGCATAGACATTAAGGTAGATTGTTATTTTATGGAGAAAAAATTAATTATGAATCGGAACCTGCCTTGCGGAAAAGATGTTCTAGGGTGTGGGGAAAAGAAGATAAATAATTCCAAAATTTAATATTGCCACAAAAGGGCTGAATATTCGAAAAAAGACTGAATATATAGTTATAGGCTTAAAATAATTATTTTTCTACGTTATAAATAACCCAAAGTGATAACTGGTTAGAGAGTACTATGTAGCGAATAGTACAATCAGGGACGTCTTAAGGCATGGATCAACTGGGGCTGGACCCAGGGCCTCAACCACAATGGGGTCTCGTCTCGTTCTCGACTCAACCTTAATAAGATCATGATTCGAAGCATTTCAACGGTCAAATGTTATTTCCGTTTATATTCTTCAAGAAACTGGGAATTTCGGATGATATGTCAACTGGTTACATGTGATGGCAGTCATCTATGTATAGGCCTAGGGCTATCACCATAAACCATCATTAACAATTCAGTCTAAAGGTGGTAGTCGGTCCAGCCTGTTTGAGCGAATGTAAGTTGTATACATTTATTTGCTTCGGATTACTGTTCATATGAATTTTTGACAACGTATTCTGTGTACTATTAAGGGTTATAGGTGGGGTCTACATTTGTGAAGGGGCCCGGGACTACTTTCACGAAGGGACCCAGGGCCTCATGAAGTCTTAAGATGTCCCTGAGTACAGTGCACATCGCAATATTTCATAACACAACACTCTCCCCGCTCTTTCAGATCAGTTCAATCCCAGCTTTTATCCGTCTTCCACTTTGTCGGGCACTGCAATTTCGAAAGGAGATTTTTTTTTTAACTAATGCAAAAGAAGCTTTTAGGATTTTTTAAACTAATACAAAAGAAACTGTGAGAGTTAGGGAATAAAATAATTGTTTTTTTTTACGTTACAGCTATTAATTACAGAATATACATTTTCATTGAAGTTACTCAAATTGTTGGTTATTTCATTAGAGTTCATTATTTAATATTTGTGAGGGAGGAGACCACATGACCGTTCTCTTCGGTGTTTTTCAATGGACTCTCCCCCCTTCACTCCAGGGTCTTAGGATGGGGCAGTTTTTTTCTGTCACTTAAATTACACTCGGAGTTTCAGGCTCACGGTTAGGTGTAAAATCGAACTGTTGGGGTGCACGGACATCAATTTCAAGGCAATCACAGATGAATGACCCCGCAATATTTAGAGGAGCACGAATGGATATGAACGCTGTTATACTACCCACAAAAAGAAGCCGATTTTTTCAGATGACTGACGTAAAAACGTCACAGTATGAAGCTGGTGTTTTTTTTCTTGGAACTATTTAGTAGGTGTCCCTTCATTATAGCAAATGTTAACAAGTACTAAAATGCCTGTTTTACTTTAAAATAATATTATTTTGATTTTTTACCGTAAAAAAAGCTGAAATACCTGAATTTCATTACCTTTGTGGCAGTACTTAAAATAAAACTTTTTATTTTATTTTATTTTCACTTTATGTATATACAGTGGAACACCTCTTCTGTATGGGCAGGTTTAAAATTTCTGCGTAAGAAAATTTGATTCACCCCAATACACATATTTTTGAATTGATTAAACAATTTTTCAAACAAAGAATACAAGTATTTAAGAAGTAGAAAAATAACAAATGCTTATACCAATGTTAATTAGAGATATTAAGAAAAATATTTAATTAATATTTAAAAGGTAGTAGGAATATAAACATAAAATTCTTAAAGTAAAATACAATGTAAAAGTCCTCATTTTTAAAAAAAATACATAAAAAATTTCGTTTATTTGTAATAAATGATGAATATTGAGGTTAATATATCTCTTTTTAACGTAATAAAAGCATAGTTATATTCAATGACAACTGCAGAATTATTTAATTTTTGTTATAAGGGACACAAATAAAATGATGTGTTGAATATTTCTTTGTGTTTGGATTCTTGCCAGCTTGGCATGACGAAATAATTTTGTAAACGTTTTCAGCACAATATAAGAAATATGTAATCTAAATATAAGCAAAATATATATATATATATATATATATATTTTACTTAAATTATTACAGTAGAAGAAACAATAAATCTTATTCAAATAAATATGCCCTCACTAAAAATTTCACAAGACAGAATGAAAATCGCACGAAACACTTATTATACCTATGCCGGAGTAACAGCATAAGTATAAAATGAAGACTGATTATAAAAAGGCGCCAGAATGGGCATGTCGTGCCATATAACTAAATTAATCACTCTGAAAAAAGGCCCTATTCTTCTGTGAATAAGGGTGGATTTAAGTAACCTTTCACTGGCACGGTAGAACCTCACTTATTACCCACAACAACAAGGCAGGTCGACAGGATCATTATGAACACAAAAAACAGCCGTTCCAACAAAAATGAACGAGCCACTAACGAACTTGGATAAGAAAGAAGGAAAAAAAGCCAGGGCTCATGAAAGAAAAGAAGAAAAATAACCATGTTTGCTCAAGAACGGACGCACACACACGCGACTATGAGTTAAATGTTCCTCTAGCAGTGGTAAAAAGTAACCGACAATGGCTTTATCAGATTAGCTTTTCAGCGGGCAGGGTCTTTTCGTTCATCGGTTCACCCTGGTCACGTGAACACCCTTTCCCACGTGACCAGTCACACTCAATCTCCACCCCTGTTTGTGGAAAAAGTTAAGGGAACCGAAGAAAATTGTCCCTCTTCAGCAAAGGGTGAGAAGAAGAACGAACAAGAAGGAAAAAAAAAAGGAACTTTCCCCTTTTTGCTTTCCATCAAGACAAACTTTTGCTTCATCAGGAGTGCTGTTGGTAGACGGTAAATAACAGAAGGGAAGAAAATTCCCTGGTTTCAGCCATCGATGGGGATATTTTCTTGTTTTTAGTTAGGGGTATTTAGTTGCCTTTACCATTGAGAAAGGTAACTAGGGTTAGAGGTACTCGAATAAGGTGCTGGATGGGTGGCCAGGGACTAGTTGGGAACCCTATTGTAAAGAGGATATTATTCCCAATACCTTAAATAAATGATAGTATTGACAGTAGATTAATTATTATATTCTAAGGCAACAATTGTTGAGATATCAATAACTTTTAGATGCAAATGTTTGAAGTCAACCTAAAAAAGAAGCTAAAAATTAAGGCTCCCTAAAGTGTAATTAGTTTAGCTAAGTAATTACTTTTTAAAGTAATTAGTTCACTAGTTGTTGCCACTCAATTTCTCAAAAATTCAAAATTCTCACATAAAATGTTTTTATGCTTTTAATATTGAAATAGCTACGATTCAGGATATGACATGTTGCACCATAGCCATCCTTTTTGTCAAAGATGACAATTTAACTAAAAAAAGAACCTTCTGTAGAATTTTTTTGGGGAATATTATTATAATAGTTAAAATTAAAATAATCATTTGGCAAAATTATTCAATTTTTTTACTTGCTTTAAAATGGCGCTTACAAAGCAAATAGGATGGTCAATTTTATCACTATTATCAAGAAATTTTATTTTAAATCAAAAGAAGAAAAATAAATTATTCTCATAACTTTTTTTAATTAGACACAATAAGAAATATATTTATAATTGCGCCATTTTTAATTTGACTTATTAATATTGAAGCTTTAGATGCTAAATGCAAAAGGAAGATTAATAAAATGAATGCTTTTAACACACATGAATATTTCATACATTTAAATCGTGTGATTCAAATTTTTTTTTAATTAAAAAAGAACGATAATTTTTAAGACATCATTGTGATTTCTTATTTGTACTCAATTAATTCATAATGTTACCTATTTTTTTTATTTAAACTTGCTACATTTAACCTATGCATGTTATTTTCATTAACAATTATAGATATTTCTATTTGTTGCACACATTTGAAAGTTTGTATCTTTATCATAATAATAATGAAAATTTTTAAATCATCATTAAAAAAACCAACAAAAGTTATTAAGTATCATACATTTTTTTTTTAAACATTTATAAACCCCGTGCACCACCGAACGTATAACACGGGGGTAAACAACACAGACAGAAGAAAGGATTACAACACAAACATCCATGCCTTCTCCGGGATTCGAACCCAGTCCCTGCGGCACCGCAGTCAGCTTCACTGACCACTATACCGGATGGGCGGCTAAGTATCATACAGTATTGATTTTTTTTACATATATTACTAAATCACTTATGCCATTAGTTATTGTTTCTTTAAGCTTTTTCACAGCTATCTAATTATTAATCTACAAATAAATTCCACATTTACGCTAATAAATCGAAGTACAGAACAAAAAAGAAAACGAATTTCAGCTTTTAATAATGTTATAAAAATATTTAAAAAGAAAGAAAATATTTTTTCATAATGATACAAATTAACGTTTGAATCCATTAAACTTAATAATAAAGTAAGAGGAAAATTACATAAAACGTTATAAAGACCTTTATCGCAAGTTATGACAAATATCTTACGGAGACTAAAAAAAAAAGCAGTCTATTTTTCCAAACCTTATATGTTAACTGACTGAATAAGAATATTTTATTCAGATAAGTCACATCTTAACACTATGTACAAATATTGGAGCTAAAGAATATATATGAACAATAAATTTATATAATGTAAACATGTAAAAACACATAATAATGTTCTGAGCATAAAAAATGCACTAAAAGTACTTTTTTAAGCTTGGAAGAAATAAAGACTGGAGACGTGTTGAAAATATTTCGGAGATAATATCATACTCTGTAAATGTTGTTTCTTGGCTTTTACTTAAGTTCGACTGTAGAGTCAGCTCACAGAGAAGTAACATATTCTAGTAACAAATAAGTTTATCTGAAAAAGCATTTAAATGACGCGAAACAAACGTGTTAGCAAGGAATTCGTTGGAAAAATGTCATTGCATAAAGAATTTGAATTGAAAAGAGAAAATCCAAAACATGTTAGAACATTTTGCGTTACCGATGGTGAGTTTTTTGATACAATAAAGAAGGAAGTATATTTCGATTATATGTAAGAGTAACAAAGTTTCTTTTCTTAAATTCCGAATTCAAATTCATATTTATTCGTAAATACCTATTTTTGTTTATTATTCGAAGCAATAAACTAAGTATATTTTGAATTTTTGTTATTAATAAAGTGGCTGAGTGTCTTTCAAAACTTTTCGAATCATAAAATCATAAAATAGCATTGTCTTCTCAAGGACACAAGTTTGTAATTTAGTTCGCAACTTAAATATTTCAGGGACAATGAAACCAGAAAAAGAAATACTTTGAATTCTAAAAATAAAAGATGAATAAAATTTAAATTAAAACTTACTTGACAGAAGAAGTCAGGTCTACAGGTGTGACAACTTCATTATGTATGAGTACTGAAAAATAAAAACGAAGTATGTAAACAATGCAACCAAATGCAACAAAAGTTAATTAATAATACAACCAAATGCAACAAATGTTAATTTTATTTTCCTTTTTAAGACTTTCATGTAAGATTAAATGAAGTATGATATGATATATAACATTGTAATGTTTTTATGCTAGAATGAAAAACGCATGTTAATGTATGAAGAGATTTTCTAATTTTCTCAAATTTTTTATTAAATTACCAACAAATGTATATAGGATTACATACTATTATTCATTTAGATTCAGATTATTTAAAATCTATGTATATAACAAAAAATTTAACAAATTAAAAATTAAAAAAAAATTTAACACGAAAGTTACATTAAAGAATACATAAAGTCTTTATCACTACAATAGTGAACGAATCAATTCGATTTAAATAAACTCTATAACCGGGGTAGGCATTACGTCGACCGCGATTGACCGGTGGACCGCCAAGACATTTTGAGGTGACCGATTGAAGATTTTAGCAGTTAGTAATTATATAATGAAAATTTAAGATTCGCTGACAGTACGCAGAATAAGTCTTCTACTGACTATAACAACAAAAACTAACTTTAGATAAAAATGTTTTACTTTTTAATGTATTTTAAAGTGTTTCATAATAAATGCATCATTTCATATAATTATATTTGTGGCTATTACTATTAAGTTTATATTTTGCGCTTTGCTTTAAACGCGGTTTTAAAAGTGTTTTTTTACTTAAGTTCTCTGTAGGTATATATATAAGTACATTTTCCATATTTATTATTAAGTTATAATAATAATAACCTTTTTCTTACCTTACCACACCTACGACATTGGGCAATGGCACACACAAGTATTTTTTCAGTGAGGGGAGGGGGTCGAAGGTCTAACGTTCTCGTATCATACCCCAATACGCAATCAAACTGTATTAACATTATTTAATAAAACAATTACTAATAACAAATAATTACATTTTATGTACTATATACAAGGAATTTTATAATGAATCGGGGAAAAAATCAAGGGATATGAGGGAGGGACCGAGCCCGTGGACCCCTCCCCCGTCCTTGTGTGTGCCACTAACACTGGGTGGGCCGCAATACCTTGAAAAAATTAGAAGTAGCCCGTGCCCTGGAAATTCTGCCCACCCCTGCTCTATAACAATTCATGAAATATACTTCCATTATTTATAAATGATATTCATTAGCATTACATTATACACGATAAAATAAACTATTACAGTTTAGTACTCAAGAAAATGTAGAGTTTTCGTCAAAATTAAAACAAAAATTGTTATTAATGGATTTAGTTTCGCTCAGACTTAGAATGGAGCTTGAAAATGGAACACTAGCGCTTAAAACTCAAGAAAATGTGCAATATTCACCAATACAAATTGAAAAAAAAATCTAATATAACTATAATGTACTAAGTAAAGAAAGTATAAAGACGATGAATTCAAACAACAATTTTAAGAAGCATTTAAATAGAAACCCATTATGTCTAATGGGAAGTAATTCTGGGACATCTATTTGTCACAAATAATTACTAAACAGTACCTAAAAATGCTTTTAAATTTATCCAATCAGTGCAAATAGTTGTCAGCCACAGACACTATCATTCAACGTTTTTTTAAACACACTCAATGCAACAATGATGCTAAAAGAGTATACCCACAATCCTCTTTAACGATGTTAACTTTCACTAGCCATTCCCAAACAAAAGCCTCGAGAAACTAACCACTCTTAAGGGTTTACTCATATCCGAGCGAATCAATCAAGTCCTGGAGGGCTGATTTTGACATTTCTCGAAGGGTCGTCAGCAATTTACTCGTTACCGATGGGCCTGGCCCATTAGGACACATTTCTCTTCTTGTTGTAGCATATGCAAAAGAGACAACCCGAAGAATTCGGAAAAATACTTTTAAGGAAGATAAAAATAAAAGCGAGAAAGAATACAAAAAAGAAAAAAAAGTTTCATGAAGAGGAAGTGGAACAATCCAAATGAGAACCGTTAATTGAATCGGAGAGTTCAGAAGACATTAAGCGTTTTGCTTGTTAAGTGCTATGCAACTGAAAATGGATGGAACATAGCTCGCGATAGCATCTGCAATTTTCCCCCTTTTGCTGAGAAAACCCGTCTTCGGCAAAGTTTCAGATGCGATAATTAATTATTGTCCTGGGTTGAGAGGGGCTTGGATTAATCGCTGGAAAATTCTTTCAAGAAATGGGCGCGTTATCTTTTCATAAAAGTTCTGGTACGTATTAAGTTTCTGTTTCAGCAATGGAGGAGCGTCATTTTGCACTGAATATGAATTTTCTTTTCAGACAGATTAGTTCTGAAAAGGTGCCTTTGGAATGGTTATGACTCGCCAGAACTGAACTGGGAACTTTTAAAATGGATTTAATTGTTATGCGCGATCAATTTAATCAATGTCTTTGAAGTTGAATGTCTGCAGTCTATAGCTGAATTAATCAATTCAGGTCCAAAGGGTAGTCCATAAGACTTAGCACAGGAGATTCAAAATCAAATACTACTTAAATAAGTTTCTTTGTATGCAATGGAATATTATTAAACAACACTCTTTAAGAGGTAAAGCTATAAAAGCGCTTGAAAAACTAATATTCTTAACATTATGAATCATTAAGATCGACGAATACGATATAAATTGCATTTTATACAATGAGGCATATTATTGATAATGGATTATAAAGTATTTGGAAACGAATCCAATGTTATGAAATTATCCTAAAATTAAAAATAACTGCAGAAAGATCGTAATAATCATTTTTATTCATGCTTCACAATTAATCCAGTTCCTGATCTTTACATTTGTGCAAGATTATTAGACTCTGTTGATTTGGAGCAAAATTGCTCAATTAAAGCAGAATTTGTTATGATGTATATCTGGAATATGCATTTAACATATTAAAAATTGACTAAAGATCATTAATAAAATATACATATATAATTCATAATAAACTCTACTTAAGAGATTGAAATGACTTGTGAATGTTGAAGATAAAAATATCATTCAGATTATGGAAATATAAAAAGATTGATGCAGTGTTATTTTAAACAATGCTGACTCAAAACAGCTTTTAAATATACATAAAGGCGGGGCTTAACGTAGCTGACCTTCCCCTTTTTAGTTTACAACATTGAGCAAAATACTACGAAGTATAATGGATATAAAAGTTCTAATCCATTATAAATAAAATAAAAAAGTGTCGTACTCGCAGGTGCATTCGAAATTGCTTAGATGATGAATGAAAGAACCATAAACAAATTATTGCCAGATTCAATATTTCAAATAAATATTCAAATGTAGAAAAATTAAATCCATATTGTGTGTGTTTTATAATTTCGTTTGGTAAACACTAAAATACGGCGCCAAAGATGCCAATTTAGGAGTATAGGCTAAATTCGTAGCGGTCACATGACTAAAACAATCACTTGTTCACCAATGAATTCAAAACCTACTGTTGACTTGTACTTATTTTATTCGTAAAATTTAGATAAAGTTCCAAATTTTATAATTGAGTAAATACGTTCAAGTATTAAAATTCTTCAAAACGCTTTTAAAAGTTAAAAAAAGTGTACTTATATTATACGTTTGCTTTTAAATCGAGCATATTTTGCTTACCAAGGTACGTTACTATTGTAGACAAAAGCGTGCATTTTAAAAGAAAGTTTCTGCAAAAAGCAAAAGTTGGCAACAGAAGCGCATACTTATCGCTGGACACACACGATTGCATTTATCACCAAACTATGACGTCACATGCATTTATGAACTGATTGTTTGGAAACACGTGATTGCAGTTATCTATGACTATGACGTCACATGAGTTTAGCCCATTAAATAAGGTGCCAACATTTTTCGACGTCGATGTAACATATCACCAAAAACTTCATAATCCCGCCAGTAGCGCACACAAAAATTTTTCAAGGGGGAGTCCATGGTCGAAAGTACCCCAACTCGTATCATACCTGAAGACTACACCAATTGATTCTTCTGATTTTGTAGATTTTGTAAACAAAAAATCAGTAAAAAATGAAGTATTGAATTAATAATTAGCATTAATTGATAAAATAAATTGTTA
>BMAO01004968.1:42886-62925 GCA_019973975.1 Trichonephila clavata
GAATAATGCCGGTATTTTACCGGCAATTTTAGTCCATGAAAAAAGGGTTTTGGGAAATCGCACTTCTTCCTTATGGGCTCTTTCAACCCTCTTTAATTATTTCAGTCGGGTTTTGAGTCCTGGAACTACTAAAGACCAGTCTTATTTGGAGGGGTGTATATTGAACTTGTTGGGGTTGTAAGTCCTCATGTTGGTCTGGAGAATAGGATGCCATCCTCGTCAATTGACCGTTGTTCAAAATTACAAGGTTCTTCGTCAATAACCCACGTGTTGCTTTGAAGTGTCACATTAATAAAATCAAACAATTAACCCTGTATAGAAATTCATCCTTTTTCTAAGAAATGTTGTTCAAGCTTAGATTTTTTTTTTTTTTTGCATTTTCAAAATGAAGATTTCTTTCATAATACTTCTTTTTTCCCTTTAATTATTTTTCTCATTTATGTCTTGATAATAAAAAAAGTAATTTTTTAAAAAAATCAACTCATAAACTCAATACATTTTTTTTTTTTTTTTGAAGAAATTTTTATAACACCAAGAGATGAAAAACTCTCTGTCCGATCATTGACTTTTTCTAATTCAAAATAAAAAATTTCGACACTATTTTGTAACAAAAAAATTATATTTTGATGAAACTGGGAAAATTTTATACGCACATCATTCAAAGGGAGGTGAGCAAAGTGGCTTTATTACTGTATGACCCTCCTGGGTCAACGGATACGTAACAACTGCCAGTGGCGTAACGGAAAATATAAGGCACCTCCTGCAAAGTCAGGTTTGGGGCCCCAAGCCGTACTTGGCGTCAGTCAGGCTTTGCCCCCTCCCCACCTTGCGATGCGGGGGTGTGCAGTACGCCACTGACACCTGACCTATAGTTAGAAAGATAATACTGTAGTATAACTTCAAGAAGCTTGCCTAGATTCCATTGGGAGTTCATAAAAAATGCCCCAAGAATTGTTCCTGTCCGATCCATTGGACACATCAAAAGCAGCATTTGCAAATATTTAAAAAGGCAGATGTTCAAAGTGTCTGCGGAGTTTATTGAGGCAGGGTGCGCATGACGTGGAATGAAAGAATACACGCAGCAGCACAGTGTTCACGATTTACAAGCAGCAGGCACACGAGTTACTAAATCCGTTTGTACAGTAATCCTTCGTATCGTTACACCAATTCCTTGAAATTTTCCCATTGAAAAAAATCCAACGGTGGGAGATCTGGTGATCATGGCAACCATAGAACTGGACCCAATGTCCAATATAGCGCCCGGATATTCTACATCCAGCCAATCACGTACAGGAGCACAGAAACGCGCCAGAGTCCCATCATGAATCCACACATCATCATTCATTCATTTCACTTACCGAATTCTTCTTGTTAACTGTGGATCGTACACATACAGTTTTCTGGGCATTTTTTGTGACTCTCAACGGGGAATCTGGTATTCAGAGTTAAAATGCTATTTTTAGACACCCTGTATAGTATATGTATGTACTGTACGGGTGAATGATTTGAGAGTATATAAAATTTAACGGACACAAAACAACACTACGACTGCGTTCATAAATAACTGAATCACACACCCAACCAATTCAAGTAAACATAGTCGCCTTTTTCAGTTTCCTTATCTGAAGTGCTGGGGTTTTTCCCAAGATTATCAATTTTCGAATTTTCTGCAAGCGTCATATTCTTTTAAGAGGCAGATTTAATATTCCTCTTGAACATTTACATGAATCACTTCTAATTGTCATCTTGCAACAACAACAAAAAAAAAATGTCTTGATGTTTTTACGCGTGTGAGGGAGAAACTTATAAACCCTCATTTTAGAATTGGAAATTTATTATTCTTGTGCGTTTTGGAAATATCTCTGAAAATGTTTTTTAATGATATACAAATGAACATTAACACACATTTTTTAAGAATTATATTTATTTATTATATATAACATTCAATATAAAGACGGTAACATTCTAAAAAAAATCTTTTCAGCTGGATCAGGGTAAGCAAGCTATGGCAATTCTCAGTGGCACTCTGCACTACTCTACAAATGTGTCAATTTTTGAGTGGATGGAAGTTGATAAATTTATAATGAACCTTATTTGACTTCAGAATTACGGACATTTACGGAATTATGAAAAAAAATCTGGGAGATAAATTTAAAGATAAATTTGCAGCTACTTTATAAATTATTGAATGTCAATGCTGGAGAGATTTAATTGTTTGAAGAGAAAATATTGATGTACTTCTGCTTTCCGCTTTTGGTTCTACATATCAGTAAAAAATGTTTCCTCATACGAAAAATATATCGAGATGGCAAAGAAATTGTTTAACAACTGAATGCTCAGAAGCGTGTCAAATTGAAAGTCTCACATTATACCCCTGATTTTGAGATTTGAAAGTTGAATGTGATGTAAGAGCACTAGGTTGACATTAAAATTTTTAATTTTCTACAGGTATTGAACATTTAAACAGAGCACTTGATCTCTGTCGAGATCATAATCTCTTGTCAGGAATTAGTTTGAGTTGACTTTGTTGTTAATTTGCCCATTTTTGTTAATATATGGAGGGATTTGTTTATTTTTGTTCTTTATTTTTTAAAGGAAGCGACTTTGTTTGCGTGTGATCTGTTGTTTATGCTATTTTTTTAAAGTTCTTGTTCAGAGTGCGAGCGCCCCGCCGAAGCGATTGTCTCGCCGCAGTGACAATGATTGATTTATCGGGTGGGCGGCGGAGGGAACCTTTCGGTTTCTTCTCTTTTGCCTTCCCGGGTGAGAGTGGCCACCGAGGTGGCCGGTCATTGAATTATTCGCGAGTGAGTTGGTTGACCAATCAGGAGTCAGCCGTCTCTAGGGGGGGGGGTTAGAAGTTAGGAGATATTTTAAGTATTTAGTTTTTACATGTTTAATAGGATATTTCGGGTCTATTGAAGTTGGGATCAGGAATATATTTTTCAATTTTTCTACGGAGCTGTTTTCTGATTTATCTATGGTGTTGAAGAATCTTTTTGATATTTTTTGGAAGTTTCCCGGAGAGTTTTGAGGCGTACAGCGTGTCTAAGACTTCTGTTCCTCATAAACCACCGGGCATTGTTATTTTCCTTATGATTACGTTCTGTGATTGTTCTAAGGTCTTGATAGTTGAGGGAGCGGCATGACTCCAGATTGGGCAAGCGTATGTGGCGACTGGTCTGATTATAGAGGTATAGACAAGCACTCTATTTCTTAATGTCAAAGGCGACTTCCGGGAAAAATAAGGGGTGAATTTACTCG
This sequence comes from Trichonephila clavata, assembly GCA_019973975.1. Lineage (NCBI taxonomy): Eukaryota > Metazoa > Arthropoda > Arachnida > Araneae > Nephilidae > Trichonephila > Trichonephila clavata. Next base: position 46,151 of record BMAO01004968.1, read on the forward strand.
CTATCGCCCGGAAGTTATTTTTAGCGTAGTTGATATGTAAGTTAAAATTTAAGTGGGCATCCAGTTTGTCGCCTGATACTTAGTTGACCCGGACCAGGGGACCGGGTGGTTCTGTATGTGTACGATCGGTGGTTTCTTGAATTTTCTGTTGGCGGAGAAGAAGACTGCTTCGGTCTTGGTTGCATTCAGTGAAATTTTCCATTTGTCATACCAGTCTTCCAACTCCGCCAAATGACGGTGTAGGGAGTGGGTGATTTGATTTATGTTCTCGCTCTGTGCCAGAATCGCAGTGTCATCTGCATAGAGGCATGTGGTGGTGTGTCTGGAGATTGGAATGTCATTAACGTATATATTAAAAAGCGTCGGGGCTAGCAGGGAACCCTGCGGTGCCCCGGCTTTAATCATTTTAGTGGTGGAGTGTGTGTCTGACTCTGACGGCGAAGTTCCGGTTAGTAAGATAGGATTTTATAATTTTAGTAATTTGAGGGGGGGGGTGTCTATTTTTATTAGTTTAAAAAGAAGTCCGACATGCCATACACGGTCGAAGGCCTTCTGGATGTCCAGAAAGACCCCTCCCGTGTATTTTTTTGTCCTTGAAGCCGGTCTTTATAAACTCAACTACCCTTAGCAACTGGTGCGACGTGGATAGCTGAGGTCTAAGCCGTGCTGTTCAGGAATTAGAATATTGGTAGTGGTTAAATGATCGTTTAGCCTCGAGAGAATTCTTAGTATTGGTAGTAAGGAGATTGGCCGGTAGCTGGCAGCACTAGTGGCCGGCTTACCGGGTTTTAGTATCGGGATGACGGAGGCAGTTTTCCAGAGATCTGGAAAGTGCCCCGTTCTGAAAATGTTATCTATTATGTTAGTAATTTGAAAGATTATTAGTATGGTGAAATTTCGTAACGTTTTCGAACAGTGCAATGCTCAACAGTTATTTCCCGTGAGGCCAAAAGTGACGGGAAAACCCAAAGGGAGGGATATTTGGGGAATTTCAGTTGTGTGATTTGGTAAACATCTGCGCGGAATAGTAAGTCAGTTTGTTTCCAAGTGAAGGGGTGTATACATGCTCTTTTGTTGAGTCTTGTTGATGTAGAAACCTGGATGGCATGCGATGCAGAAAACTGTGGATTTCAAATGCTAAATGATGACGAGATTGTGACTTCCGTGTAAGAAGAATCCGACTCTGTCGACGATGAAACGGATGAATACGAGGACAACAACAACGAAAGTAGCAAGGGTCCATTAAATGCTGACGTGTTTCTGCGTTAGAGACAGCTATGGAGTGTACGAACAACAATCGAGTGCTGTCCTACTCAACTACTGCTGTTCAAGAGAACCATAGACATTGCAGTAAAAAAACGAAGGTGTACAATGGTGCAGCAAAAAAAATAAGTGATTATTTTCCACAATAAACGTAAAATTGCGACATTTTGCACCTATTTTGCTTTTTCTTCAAGCACGTTTCCCGCATGTGATGATTTTCAATATTCGTATACTGCATGGATCGCATTCGGTTTTCAGTTATCCGAACAATCGCGTATCCGAACGGTGTTCGATCCCAATTGATTCGGATAAACGACGTTCTGTCGTATAATAAAGAGAAATACTTAAATTTTATGTTGTCTATTTCTTATTTTAATAAATATGTTTAAAAATACGTAATATATGTAAAATTTGAATTTTTTTATTTTTGCCGAAGAAATAGTTATATTTTATGCTGTTTATTTTGACGGAAATATCTTAAAATAATGCAAAATTAATATATAATAAAACTGTAAATCTAAATTATTAACCTCTATTCTCTAATTCTGAATTATTATCATGGAAATCGAATTGTTTCAAAAAGCATAATGACGCTGAATTGGTTTGTCACACTGCAGCGAATAAGTTGCCGATCCCTGGTCTAGATCATAGAACATTAAAAAAAGAGGTAGACATAGATTTCGCTGGATAGATGCTATCAAAGAAGATTGTGTTTGGCCTTAAAACTAAGATTTGCAGAAGTTAGGGTGCAAGTAAGGTGGTTGAAAACGTCTGGTTCAGAAGGTTTTGGTCCATCCTGGGCTGTCACGTTATGGATGATTAGGATGATTTATTCATAATTTAATGATATTGTTTCAGCTAATACATTCAAATAAATAGTTATAATTTTTATTTTAAAATAGAATGGGTAAATTTTAATACCTCATTTCAGATATGAGATCAAGGGATTATAAATTAATACAAATCCCTTAAATTCTTATTTTATTTTCTCTGAACAGCTCACTCTGAATTTTTTTAGAAGATCCGAAGACAATAATAGATTAAAAGGTCACATATCTGACTATTAATACTAATCCCGACAACGTACAAATTATGTATATAATTTAGAATTTTGCAACTTTACTAATAGTAAAATATTTGAAAGATGTAGTGAGGTACAAGAAAGGTGTCATATTTTTTTTTATATCATCCAATGAAAGTGAAGAATGAGATTTATTTCCTCTTCGTTGTTTTTTTCAAAATTTATGAAAATCTACACTGCTGGCCACCGTAAATGCAACACCCTGAAGGAAGCCCGTAAATAACATGAAATTTACAACATGCATTAGCGGAGGTGAGATATGCAAATGATTAGAATTTCAGCACAGACACACATCACGCACGCCTGTGGCGCCACCTCAAGGCGCTATTTAAGGCTTGGAGATTTCGACGATTTCAAGTTCTGCAGTTGTGTTTTTCTTGTGGTTTTTTCAAAAAACGATCAGTTATGTCTCGTAGAAAACAGCGATCAGCTTTTGATCAAGTATGCGAGTTCGACAGAGAAGGATAGTGGCCTATCGAGATTGTGGAGTATCTTTCAGGGAAATCGGTAGTCGTGTTGGACGAAACCAAGCAACTGTAATGTGAATATGTGATCGTTGGATGCAGGAGGGTACGATGGACCGACGTGGTCGATCGCATCCATCTCAGTGCACCACTTCACGTGAGCAAGCAAATTGTGCGCATGGCAGTGACGGATCGCTGAGTCACATCACGAACCTTAGCACAGCACATTGAGTCTGTAACGCATCATTCAGTGTCTGCGCGTACCATTCGACGCCGTTTACAGCAGAGTGGTCTGTCCGCAAGACGTCCATTGCTTTCTGGCCTTGACGCAGAACCACAGACGTCTCCGCCGCCAATGGTGCGATGAAAGAAGGATGTGGGCGGCATAATGGAATGAAGTTGTCTTTACTGACGAGTCACGCATCTGTCTGTAACACCACGATGGTCGGATTCGAGTCTGGAGACACCGTAGAGAGAGGATGCTGAACAGCTGCGTTATGCACCGCCACACTGGTCCGGCACCGGGTATTATGGTATGGCGCGGTATTGGATATCACTCGCGCACTCCTCTAGTACGCATTGCCGGTACTTTAAACCGCCAGCGCTACATCTCCGAGGTGTTGGAGCCAGTTGTCCTTCCTTACCTTCTGGGCTTGGCCACAGCCATATTTCAACAGGATAATGCCAAAGATTCTTCGTCAATCACCAGACTGAATTGCTTCCCTGGCCGGCTCTCTCTCCGGATCTTTTGCCGATAGAAAACATGTGGTTGGTCCATGGTTACTCAACGATTGACCCAGATTATACCCCCAGCTGCCACACCATATCAACTTTGGCAATGTGTGGAAGCTGCTTGGTCTGCTGTACCCGAAGAACACATCCAAAGTCTCTTTGAATCAATGCCGAGGCGTGTGGCAGCGGTGATCTCTAACAATGGCGGCTACTCTGGCTACTGATTCTGGCAGGAACCACACTTCACAGAAGTCTATAAATTTAATCATTTGTGCTTGGTCAACATGTTATCTAGAAAATAAATTTTGTTATGCTATCTCTTATCTTTCTTGGTGTTGCATTTACGGTAGCCAGCAGTGTACTTAAAATATAATTTATGAGAAATGATTTTTTTTGTATGACAAAAGGAATTTCATTAAGTAATTCTGTAGATGTAAAATATTTAAAAATATTTAATAACAAAACGAGTCTATTTTTATCTTTTAATGAACTGATTTCCTTTCTCTAGATATGTCAGAAACAAAAAGAATATTATTTGCGTTGGAATAATTAAAACAATTATACAAATTAATTAATTATAAAAATAAATTAATAAATAGAATACGTTATGCAAGTAAAATGCCCTGCTCAATTTCGGGAGGAATACCCTGGACATCCATTTAGGGATTTCTTGAAGTTCGAATTCAGTTAAAGAGGCCAGTTCGAAAACAATATTTTAAAGTGATCGCAATCTGGGGGGGGGGATATTCTTCCTTATTACATCTATCTATTTAATTTCTTTTGCTTCATATTATTTAAAATACTAATTTACTACTTCTATACTTGTTTTCAAATGAGGCCACGGTAGCCTTGGGGTTATGGTCACGAACTCGTGGCCGGTGTATCCTGAGTTGGAACCTTGTACCATTGAAGACCCAGAATGTAGAGAGGTTGGTGCAGGTTGAAACTATCGTGGCTCCAAATCTACCCGTGGACGTGGTGCGGATGTTTTGAGAGAGAGGGTGCTAGCTTAGATGTCACTCTCGTCACTTGACCGAGGTTCAAAATTGCGGGGTCCATTGCCAATCAGCTCTAGCTGGTAAATGAACGGTGAAGAGGGAAGCGAAGGCTGCAGCTCAGCGAAAACTAAATTTCCTAACTAATTTTTTATATGCAAATTTACTGTGTACTTCTGTAAAAATGTAAACTAAGATTTTGTTCAACAAAGACTGAATGCGAAGGTGGTTGTTTCCCAGGGAACCGGTTTGTCGCTCTAAGTCCCTTTCGATTGAGTTCGGCTCCTTTAGGTATTCTGCATGTTACGCGTCTTCAATTTGTAGTTAGTTCCTATGTAATGTCGCCAGAGGACGCTCTCCTCTCTTGGCATTGAGCTAAATCTTTGTTAGAACGTAGTTTAGTTTATATTTCTTAGATGGAAATATGGTTGCACTCCTATGCTTCCAGTTCCAAAATAGTTTGGAAATCGAGGATGCTCACCACTTCACACACATTGGTCACCCTGGCTGAATGAAGAAAAACGAAACCTTCTGAACTACCATGTCACCATCTACCCGCAAAAAGAACAACCAAAAACCCGTCAGACTCACTTGACGCAACAAAACAAACTCGTCAGATTCACTTGACGCTGCCAATTCGTCCGACTCACTTGACGCAACTCCTCCAATTAACAGCAACCACTCAAACGCTTGCCATGACAACTACATCGTTCGTTCGCCTATCTACCGACTCACTGGTGGGGAGTTTGTAGCGGTATCATCTATATAAGCTAGTATCAGCTTTAATTCTTTCTTGTTTATGTTGTTCAATCACTCTTATTCGGGGGTGGGGGCTCAACCAGCCGCCCGCAAAGAGTTTTTATGCGGTCCGCCAAGAAAGAAATTTCTCTTTAACCGAGATTACTTTCCTGCGCAAGATCAAAGATACGTCTTTTATTTTTCACCATTAGAAAAACAAAGTACCTGAAAGTGTTTCTGCTAAGAGATCATCTGCAGTTTGGAAGAAGAGGTTACAAGAAGATTACAGGTCATTTAGAAAATAGCGCCTAAATGGAATTTGCTCTTTATCCTATTACTGCTAATATTGATACAACATCTGAACTTATTGATTTGAAGTCAGATAACATTGAGAAGAAAATGTTTAATGCTATGACACTGACTTTCACAAATCTTTGTCAGTTGACAAATTTCCATGCACGAAGAAATTTGCAAGAAAATCTTTCTTACGAGGTGTGACAAGAAAAACAAAAAACGATGACTGGTCCGATAACTTATTGAATTTACAGAACCAGTTCTCCGTGACTATCATCTTCAAAGTAGTTCCCTTTTGGATTCACACACTTCTGCATTCGGTGCTGTCATTGTTGGTAACAGTTCTGGTACGAGGGTTTTCGAAGGCCTTTCAGAAGATTCTCCGTTTTTGCCTGAACCTCTGCAACTGAGGTAAAATGAGTTCTCGTTAAGCAATATTTAACTATAGAAAATAAAATAAAAAAGTCGCATGGGGCCATATCACGTGAATAAAAAAAGATGCCCCATCACAGTACAGTTTTTGCTGGTCAGAAATTGCTTGACAGATAGGGCCATGTGAGCGCATGCATTGTCTTGGTGCAAAAGCCATCCATCACTACTGAATTCTGGCCTTTTTAACACGCTTTTATAAGTTTCACTTGCATGTAACGGAATCTTAGAACTCGATTTTTACCCACTTTAAAAGATCGGATGAATTCGAAATTTTGCACACTTGTCAAGGACCGATGACAATACAATAATTTCATAATTTTGTTCCATTGTCCTCATCAGGATCGTCAGGAATAACGATAATCAGATTTGGCAACTTATTGCATATACCATTTTCAAATTTGGCTACTAATTCCAGATTTAGCAACTAAAAAAAATAAGGTGTAACCTTAAAGCGAGTGTTTTTAATTTAAAGCTAATTATATGCAAGTGTAAAATACGCTTGTGGTTAATACAAATAAGACTAAGAAACTTGTTTTTTTTACTTTTTGCTCGAATCAGTATAAAAGCGAGTTCTTTAGTTTTTAAAAATTATAATTTATTATTCCTAATTTTTTACAAAATCTTTTCAGTACTCCTATGTAGTAGTGTTGATTAACAGTCTGACCACTGATTTAAGTGAGAACCCATTCTTTTTTCACGAATTTTGACAATGTTTTGGTCTGTAATCAATGACCATGGCCCCGAAGGTTCATCATCTTCGCCACTCCCCCTCCCCCCTGAAAACCGCTTACACCATTCAAACACATCTGCACGAGACGAACATTCATCTCCATAAGCCTCGGTTAGTATTTGAATTGATTTCGTGACTGATTTCTAAAGTTTCACAAAAAGCGTGATGTTGATTCGACAATTTTCCGGCAGAATGCAGTTGTACGTGTTAATTCAATGACGCTGTACTCCCAATTGGCGATTGAGGCGAAACTGGCTACATGAATAGAGGTCTGTGGGATGACTCACCAAAACAGTTGTTGCGAACTTCACTCTTTTTTCAAGCTACTCACTTAGTCTCTTTTTTGTGTCACACCTTGTATTTTTGTTCATATTATTTGTGAGCAAAGTGTTTCTTGCATAGAGATCAACAAGAATAAATTTTGATGCAAGTTGGTTGACAAACTTACAGGCTATGATGAGAATTTAAACAAGCAATCTCACTCCAGATTTTATAAAAAAATTGTTAAAAAATATCATAGGGGGTACATTTGTCTCATTAAAAAGATTTTAAAATTAAATATGTTTGCAGCCTATAAACAATATGAAATTAGCACATTAAGTAAATGAATATAAAAAACTGACACAAATTTATCTAACTTATATTTGTTATTTTTTTTTTTATAACGAATGCAATCATTTTGCAAAGGCTCTCTGGTATCTTCCGTCCCTCCAATGTGACCCGCGAGCCAGGCAAGTTGTGCACCCGTGCTCTCAACCATACATATTTTTTTTAATGTTGCTTTTTTAAATCTTTTTTTCTTCGATGCCGCCAAACAAAGAAAATTCATTATCTTATCTGGTATGGTTGATTTAAATTGAAAGAATGGAGATACAGTAGAACGTTGTTTATCGGAATCAATTGGATCGTGCACTGTTCGGATACGCGGTTGTTCGGATAACCGAAAGCGATCCATGCAGTATATGAAACTGGCCACTATACGAATATTGAAAATCATCACTTGTGGGAAACGTGCTTGAAGAAAAAGCAAAATAGGTGCAAAATGTCTTAATTTTATCATTATTGTAGAAAATAATCAATTATTTTTCGCTGCACCATTGTACACCTTCGTTTTTTCACTGCAAGGTCTTTGATTCTCTTAACCTTTTACACGCCAATGTTCCAATATTGGAACATCAACTTTGAAATTTTCTGAAAAAATTCAATTTTATTCATATTGTTCTATAGAAATTATTTTGAAAACAAAAAGTATGGATTAATTTTTTGAAATTAAAGTATTGTTGCTAAATTAAATAGTCTCTCTGAGAAAAAATTCTAAATAATGCATTTTTTTCTACTTTTGATCGGACAAAATTCAAAAATTCATATAAAATTCAAAATTTAAAAAATATTTTTATTATTTGGTAAAAGTAATTAAAAATGATCATTTTAACTATAGACTGCAAGATATCATTAAAAATATAGTTTTTTTTTTACTATCAGTTTTGAAATTTCAATGTTCCAAAAATGGAACATTGGCGTGTAAAGGTATACTTTTTCACACAATGCAGTTTTTATGTTTACAGTTCACAGAAGAGTGGGAAAAGATTTCTGAGCGCTAAAAATTTATAGTATGTGTTGAAAGAAAATATTTATGACTTAACTTTCTCGTTTCGGCCCCCTCTCTCAACTCCCCCCCCCCTTCAACCGTTTCTGGACAATCTCAAGTGAATTTCTCAGCGGCAGCAAAAGTAACTACCACGTGCGTTTGTTGATAGTTAGATGTAGCGTATGTCTTATTTGGAGAAGAACGTCACATATAATAAGGTTTTATATTATTTTGTGTTACGTCAGTTAGTGAATATCCATTACGATGATAAGATGACGCATTCATAGCCACTCCGGACTGTAGAAGAGGCTTTGGAATACAACTTTTGAGGAGGCTTTTATACACAATCAGATGAGAAGAACCTATTAATATTTGTCAGTTTCCCCTAGAAAAAAGTGGGCGATTTACTGACCAGGAAGATATCGATGAAGATACTTTTTAGTCTGTTCTACCAGTAGATGTTTGTTGCAAAATCGAAATTTCTACAAGCATAGATGATGATGAAATACCTCCTGTATGTCAGGAAAGCACAACGAAAAAAATGCCTCAAGTGCGAAAAAAGATTAAATGTTTTCCTAGCTATACATGGACAATAAAAATAGTTAAGGACATAAAAAAACACATATAAGAAAAAATATATATATATTTTGTCTTTATTTCTCATTTTAAAAATTTTTGGTAAATCTGTATTTTTTTTTTAGTTTTTTTTTTTTTTTTTTTTGCTTTATTATACTACAGCTTTGAGAATTTTGATATGAAGGTTATTTGTTTATTTCTTTGTCCTACTGATGTTTTCCTTTATTGTTTCTAATAAGTGATTGTAATTTTCTGAAATGTGTAAATTCCTGTGTATAAATTATATTTTCAACTTAATCTGCTTTATTTTGGAATTATATCTAAAAGTTTACTTCAGATGTGGCACAAACAGGGTCACCCATCGGGGTACATTTAAAAAACTCTGCAGAGAAAAAATGATAGATTTCTCTCGTTCACACGCAAACTTTTAGTTATTTTCCCCCATTTTAATTTTAGATTTTTTAAGGCCCATTTCAAATGTTTGGCGGGTATCATTCACCCCGTTGGGAAAATATTTAATGACACCTCTAGTTAAGATACTACTTCTTAAAAATGTATATAATAACTGATTTTTGAATTTAATTGTCATTGGTCGTACTCTTAAAAAACATGTGAAAACACTTAATGGTACCCGCCAATGTTCCATTTTTGGAACATGCTAAAAATCTTTAAAAAAAATTTTTTTTTTTCAAATTTTTTTTCTTTTATAGATCTTATGTTTCAATTTTAATTCGATTTTTATCAAAATTTAGTTTATGTTACCTTTCAATCATAGTGCGGCGTTTAAAAGGTTAAGCAGCAGCAGTAGTTAAATAGGACAGCACTCTGTTGTTCGTATCACTCCATAGCTGTCTCTAACGCAAAAACGCGTCAGCACTAGATGGAGCTTTTTTGCTTTCGTTGTTGTTGTTGTCCTCGTCTTCATCCGTGTATCGTCGACAGAGTCAGATTCATATTGCAAGGAAGTCACAATCTCGTCATCATTTAGCATTTGAAATCCACAGTCTTCTGTGTCGCTCCACTTTCTCCCTTCGTTATACGGTTCCATATTTCAAGTTTTCTCTCCATGTTCAAGACGTTGAGCTTTCGTTTTAAATTCGAAGCCATAGCAGTTCAAAACTCAACAAAGGGCACGAATACACCCCCTCACTTGGAAACAAACTGACCTAATATTCCGCGAAGATGTTTACCAAATCACACAACTGAAATTCCCCAAATATCCTTGACATTGAATTTTCCTGTCTCTTTTGGCCTCACGTGATACAACTGTTGAGCATTGCACTGTTCGAAAACGTATTCATATACAGTACATGTAGTTGGAAAAAAAACCACCTGGGTCGGACATTTGATGCTCCGGATAATAAACGTTCGGATAAACGACGTTCTACTGTATGTAATATTACGTCAATCCCCAAATAAATAGGTTCATTTGATTAAAAATTTTTTTTGAGCTTTGGAAACAAAGTGTTGTTTTGAATAAAAAAAACGTGAAAACAAAGTGTTGCAAAATTTTTTGAGTATTCAAATATTCGATGCATTACAACTGTTAAAAGTGAAAAATTCTTACACTTTTTATGTTTGAAAGAGATGTAATTGTGTGTGTGTGTCAATAAAAAGTGAGCAGTTTAAAATAATTCCAGCAGATGTTATGACTATGTCAATATTTTTACTCTCTCACTCTTGAACCCAACCGAGCAGAAAAGCATCAATCAGCATTTTAATATTGCTGTGGTTACCGTATCTATGCCTTGTTCGTTATAACTACGTATGACCTTGAGTTAGTTCCGTTTTATTCCTAGAACTGATAGAGTCGTTCAAACACGAGTAGAAACAAAAAATAAAATTCCATGCGTCAGAATCACATGAAGCCTCTGTTCACAGCTTCCTTTGGCATCGTTGATCAGCAGTTTTGTTTAGGTTCGTAAATCTTGTCGGCGGTCGAAGTGAACCAAGATACAGTTCCAGATATTTGTGAAGCATGTAAACTCTCGTTTTGTTCGGCTCCGTAATCTCAGAGATTAATTATCCCCCCCCCCTCGTCCCCAAATTTGTTTTCTATTCAAGTAAGTTATTTGAAATTTTCAGTAAACACTAAGTATCCTCATGTCTGTTTATAATTGAGATGTCATGTCATTTGTACTCTTGAATGTGTTTATACGAAATCATGTAACAACTCTCAACATTGACTGTTATGGATATATTTCGCGTGTCATCTTACATTTAATTTCATTCTGATAATTTCACAAAACAAACATAAATAAATAAAAATAAAAATATCAATTTTTAAAAATTAGTTTTTATGAAATAATGGAAAATATACATATCTCTTTGTTGTCAGTTTTAAGTGGTAATATTTGTAGTTAACAATTTTTTATGCGGATTATTATTTATTTATTTATTGGTAAAAGTGTCTTGGACGGAACTAAAAAATTTTATTTTTGGTGAAATGGTATTTTGGTTATATAAAGAAGGCATTAAATATAAACACTTGGATTGTTCTTGTGAGGGAAAAATATTTTAACTATGTTAAAAACACAGGTCAATGAAACACATGTTTATCATGAATATTATAGATACGCTATCAAAGAATGCGCTCACTCAGCTTTGTTTAATGATCAGAATTAGTTCATTATAGTTGGAAAATTCCATTCCACTTAACAATACAAAAAAAAAATATGCAGTCTTTTTTTTGGAATTGAAATTAATTTTTTGGACGCCAATGATTTCTTCTTTGAAATCGAAACGAAAAATTAAATGTGTTTTGATAGTTTTAAAAATATACGAAGAAAGTTCAAGAATGAATACAGATGTATTTATTTTCGGTTTAGAAAGGGTGACCAAACCTGCTGTGTTGGTAATTTTTTTCGAGGAAAACACTGCTTCTTGAATTTTGTTAGTATTAGAATTGTAATATTTTGCATTTGAAAATCCACAAGAATATTCAGGATTTTCAAAATACAGAAACTTTTGAACAAATACAATGATTATCGCTATAATTTGTAACTTATTTGAAGAAGAAAAAATGATAAATGTATTTGATTAAAATTTTTGTACCATAAAATTAATTTTTTTAAAAAAATTTTTAAATGCTGAATTTTTTTTGTATGTTATTTAATTTTTGTTTGTTATTTGAAAAGGACTGTGGTGAAAAAAGTTATATATTTATCAACGACGCAGCTAAACCTGAGTGGGCCTTGTATCAAAATTTCTTGGATGCCCTTTGTTTGGGGCATCTTAACATGTTGCGATTCTTTTGCTTTATATGTTAGGGCCCCTATTGTTTGGGGCCCCGTATCATTAATATGGCGGTAGCTAAGCTCCTCATATTTAATTTTTAATCCAACCGTGAGGGAATTTTTTTACGCAACTTTTCGGCTGAATTTTTATCCAAACTTTTGACAATTTTGAATTCAAATTTGCAAAAGTAAACATTTGTTGTAACACACTGTTAGAAATTATCTTTTGAATAATGTTCATATGCATATGTATGTTTATCTTGAAAACTCTTATTTTTGAGAATTTTCAAAATTCCTATTTTACCATAGTGTTAATGTTCTCATATTAAAGTATTTTTAATGTACGAAAAAAAAGCTTGGTTAATATATATAGAAATAGATTTTCAAAAAATAGATGCAGTGAATATCAATTCATAAGCCCAATTGAATTATTTTTATTTACTTTTTCTTTTTAATTTCAAATTTATACATTTTTAAAAAAAAAATCTGATTAACAACGATTACTTTAACTTATAAAAGTGTTTTATCTGACAATTATATAATGTATTTCATAAAAAAATTATCCATGAATTGCATAAAAAGATTTGTATGGGAACTTAAATGTTCTTCGTGGGTTTAAGTGCTTAAAACTTTGTATTAGAGCATTTCCCACACCCACAGTTAGGAAATTAAAAAAAAAAAAATCAAAATTATTTCGTGAATTATTATAAGTACAACAATTGAACATTAACATTCTTTTTCATCAAGACGGTTACAGTTTCGAATCTGAATAACATTTGCAACAAAAATTAATATTTTTCAGTCAAATATTTGACAAAATTAGCCAATTAGTGAAGTAGAAAGGGAAAGCCGATGAATGAATTACCATTTGTTCTGTCCGGACAATATGGAAGAGTTATTGGGAAGTGTTAAATAATAAAGTTTCTGGAATGTTTTTTTTCCCTTTACCTTTTTTTTTGCTGACAAATTTTTTTAGCATGAGTTAGATATTATTAAAAATGGATTTTTAAGATTCAGAGCGGAATGAAATGCTATGATCATTCCAATTTGAGTATTTACTGAAGCACATTGTTGATATACGCATGATTCCAGTAGCGTAACGAAGAATATAAGCCCCCCCCCCCCATCTGCAAAGTCAGGTTTTGAGCCTCAAACCAGATCTTACAAAGGGTGTCAGTCAGGCTTTGGCCTTCCTAGAACCCTAGGCACCCCCGCGATGTGGAGGTGTACGTTACGCCACTGTATAGTTCAACATTTCTATTTGGTTGTTGAATTGTCGAATCGGCCACTTATCCCGCCAAGTGTTTTTTCACCAAATCGATAAATGCGCTGAATGAGGTAATCTTTGTGATTTTGTATCAGTGAGGGAGAAGTCGGTTCGCGGCGTAAAAACGCCCAATGTTGGCGATTTTTCAGAATTTGGCGGACCAGTGGCCGATTCCACAATTTCACTTCTCCGCATATTTCTCTATGTTACGATTTTTAAAATATATGGTGTAAAACGACGTAAATTTGGAGAGCAAAGGAAACAGAGAAAAATCTTATACTTGTATTAAAATTATATAATTAAAAAGCTTTAAAATAATTTCTTAAGTATAGAAATATTGAAATTTAGAAAATGTAGTAGGCTACATCCATATTATCAGTTCTAAATACATGACTGAGCATATTTTGAAATTTGTCAAGTTTAAATAGTGTGGCTCATATATAAAACATACTTTTCCAAAAGATTTTTCTGAAAAATATTATTTACTAAAATTACATCAAGATTTTTTTTCTCCAACCCTCCTTTAGAATCTACATATTTTTTAGTGTATTTTTTAAAACATTTGTTTAAAAAAGAAATCCCAGTTGCACACAAATTCTTTTATCTTCTTTCGATAAAATCTGTCTCCTCCTAACGTTTCTTTGAAAGTCTAAAAATGTTAATTCAATATAGTTAAGTCCAGAATAGACTGAGGATGTTTGGGTGCAGTTGAACAAAGTTTTTTCGGTCTTATTTTTGTTTGTGTGTGTTACACAAATTGTGGGTGTGGTGTCTGGTCTTGTCCTGAAGGAGAACATTGAGTGTCTCAGTGAGACATCTTCTTTTCTTTTTTAAACTGATAGTATACTTAACCCCTTTTCAAAAGTTAATTATAGTATATTACAGGGGTTGACAACCTTGTAGCTGTGATGTTCCAAACCAATATGCCAATATGATTCAAGGTGCCACACAATAGGAAATGTTGAAACAATTCGATTGCTGCAGCAATACGTATAAGGCTATCAAATAGAGATGAAGAATACAGTTATAGAGTTTTATATATTAATTATGCATCCTTTAAAGATATTTATTTACATAAAAATAAACAACATAACTTATAACTATTTCTTCAAAATAAATAGAAAATTTAAATTGTATCCTGTAATTATATTATGTATTCTGTATATTTTAAACATATTTATTAAAATAAGAAATAAGCCACATAAAATATAATTTAATTGATAAAATTAATTTATATGAATTACATAGTAATAAACTCAGTATAGTTAAATAAAAAATAAAAATTTTAGTACGAAACTTGTCCCTTCGCCGTTCTAATTAATATCGAAATATCAAGGGTGTATTGGTGACTTTCAATTTAACACATGATTTTAAATGTTGTATTGTTAAACAACTTCTTTGTGGGCAAAAAATATTTCTCATATGAGAAAAGATTTGTGCACATGGAGAGAATCAAAAACTGAAAGCAGATCACATACAGTTTTCTTCAAACTAATCTTCCCAGCAATGACATGTTATGTTGGCATGGTGTGGAAATTTGTAGATGCTTGCTGAAACAACGCTGTCGCGACATAACACACATAGAACTCTATCTTTTTGTTGCCCGAATCCATATTATTTGTCCAAGAATTTCTTTTTTAGTGGTTATCTGATAAAATCATAAATTCTGTCACAATAATAAAACAAATAAAAAATACAAGTTTTCATAATAAAACTAAAATTTGAAGGAAAGTTAAATGTAACCTAAAGTGGATGGTGTCCTTTGAACTAAATTCCACTTTTGATTGAAATCAGGGCTACGAACGGGAACTGAACCGAAAAAAATATATCTGTTTATTTCGTTCGATACATCTTCAGTCATTTTGTTACTGTAACCAACTTATCAATATATTTTAACATAACGTCAACCATATAATTATCATCATTACATGTACATTGGTTCTCGGTTTCCTGTTTTGATGTTCACTAGTACCAATGGCGTAACGGAGAATATTAGCCCCCCCCCGCAACGTGGGGGTTGCGGGGTGTACGTTACGTCACTGACTAGTACTTATCTGTTTCAGTTTCGCAGGAAACTACTTGTAGAAGGCAGATTTAATTCAGTTAAAGGTATTAGAAGCACAGATGACTTTTGAAGATAAATATCAGTCTGAGCTATATTTGTGAGTTTCTCATATGTCTGAGTTATGTTTCAGCATGCGATTATTCACGGATTTTTGTATAACTTTTTAGATTATACAAACCAGAATCATTACCTTGTTGTCAAAGGTGATTTCGATAATGGATAACAATGCTAATGCTCGCCTTCTTTGCTTACCGCTCGTATTATACATGCTGGTCAGTTGTATCAATTCACATATTGTACGAATTGAAAAAGAATAACATCTTCTAAATTTTAGTAGAATTACATTTTTTTTTTTTTTGCTTATGATTTTAGGGCAAAAAAGAATATATATAAAATAAAATTATTCATTTGGAGCTGAACCGAAAACCATTATTTTTGGCGGAACGAAAACCGAACTGAGCCGATATATTTTGTTTTTAGTTGAACAGGAACGAAACAATTACGATTCGAAGACCTGATGAAATCATACTCGATGCTTGTGTGACGTTGCGTCAAACCAAACGATAGACAGAAAATGCATGTAGCATAAAGAGTAACATTGTTGATAGGAGAGGAGGGCCATTTAATCGTATATTATAACTTTGTGAAGTGCCACTAAGAATTTACCTCGTGCCAGATTTGGTACGCTTGCCATGGGTTTCCGACAACTGTTGTATAAATTATGCGTTAGTCATGGAGAAAATTGACATACACAGTAATTCGTCTGTGATACTCAAACATCGGTAACTTTTCCTCTATATATTCTAGTGTTTTTTTTTTTCCACCTTTTAATTTACATTCAAAATTCGAAGCACCCACCTTGAGATGATTTTGTTAAATTGAAACTTAATTTTGAACAATGAATTGCATATTTATGTATATATGCATGTATTTAATAAATATCCATGGAGCAAAAACATTCATAAGACTTAATGAAATTTGATACAAATTTTCAAGTTTTGTAAAACAAAACATTTATTGACTTTTTGGAAAAAAATCGGATATTTTTCTTTGCGTTATCCTTTTTAGCATCAAGCTGTCAACAAATTATCCGATGTCGTTCACATTCTGTTATTCAGTTCACCATAAAAGTAAATATATGAAGTGTTAAGTGAACTGAAAAGTGAACAACTGTTCAGTAAATAACTGAACATACTTTTCATGATGTTCCTCATTTCGGTTGACGTAGGAACAGGAGTTGCATTATTCATTTAATTTTCATCATCGGAATCTGCATCAATGATTTTTTTTTAAGCTTTAAACGAAGTCCAAAAT